>SNQJ01S0157422.1:0-22150 GCA_010110895.2 Picea sitchensis
ATAATGTATTTATTAATGCATTTAATACATATGAAATGTATCTTTTATTATTATTATTGCAACAATGTATTATTAATGTATTAATAGTTTAGCAATGTATTAATTAATATTGTATAAATGTATTAATTAATTTATACATTACATTATTAATATATCAATTAATTTACATTATTGTAAATTAATAATTTTATTTTAAATAATAATTTAGTAATTACTAAATAATACTTAATTATTACATTTAAAATGTATAAATGTGTTCATGGTTGTGTCCATGCATGCCAGCCGTCAACTAAGCCGTCAACAAGCAACAACCACATTAAGTAAAAAGTGGTTGATATATGCCGATTGACGCCATTTTCCACCCTTTTAAAATTAATGACGTCGATCGACATATATCAACCACTTTTTACTTAATGTGGTTGTTGTTAGTCATATAATTATACATTATTATTAATCAACCACACACATTATTATTAATCATATAATTATATAGACAATACATTTAATCATTAAAGTCATAATAAACTATAACATCTACCATAAAGATAACCATATTAATTATAATGTCAAACATATTAATTATATAATTAATGAC
The DNA here is from genome assembly GCA_010110895.2 of Picea sitchensis. Taxonomy (NCBI): domain Eukaryota; kingdom Viridiplantae; phylum Streptophyta; class Pinopsida; order Pinales; family Pinaceae; genus Picea; species Picea sitchensis. Next base: position 596 of record SNQJ01S0157422.1, read on the forward strand.
AGAGTGATTCTTAGAGTGATTAATTAATTGATCATATAATTAATGACAGAGTGATTCTTAGAGTGATTAATTAATTGATCATATACTACATCATGGTTAAACAACTTAGAGAGTTTAATTACTTAAACAATACCTTATCAAGATCATTCATATTACTAATTTTATAATTACTTCAGAGTTGAGTAAAATATTTGTTGGCAGTGAAGGTATGAGAAGGGTACTTTAATATATTTATGGTTTAAATATTCGGGAGTTCTATTTTAATAATTTATAGATATGGATATAGGATATTGGGGAGTTATATTTTAATAACCTATAGATTGGATATATGATAGATAGTGATAGTCAAAGTGTCATCTACATTACACACAATCCAATTGAGCATTAGTGTATCAATAAAATCGAGGTTCATATGTACTACATATGGTATCTCCTCCATGATCAAGTTCTTTAATTGCAATTTTACGATTCAGGAGATTAGTTCCTTGATATACAAATCCAATCATTGAAGGCAATTTATTTCACCTTCCATTCTTGCTAGGAGTGAATAAAGTTGTATTTACGAGAGGATATCATGTACATCCTCATTGTTTCCCCTCCACTCCAAGTCAATATTACAAGGAGATGTTGGTCCATAATTATTTTAGTCGTGTTTATACCCCATGAAGATTGTGCACCCTAGAATATTGTATACCCCTCCACGTGGGGGGGTTGAATGGAGGGCTCATCTTCTTCCTTCAACTTGTAAACCCATTTATTTTGCAATGTTCTTTTTCCTGCAGGCAGATGAACCAAATCCCAAGTCTGGTTATTTACCAAGGAATCCATTTCCACTTTCATGCCTTTCTCCCTCTTTTTTTTAGTGTCTACTTACATTGCCTCTTCATAACATTATGGTTCACCAAAATTAGTCAACAATAAATAATACAATGAATGAGAGTATCGTTCAGGGTGGTAGATCTTCTAACATCACTTGTAGGAGTTTGAGGTACTTGTTGCTCCTGTTGTTGTACATTCTAATTTTCTGGTACCTTTGGAAAAAAAAATCAGTGATCTCATCAAGCACTGTGTAGTCTGGTTTTTCTTTTTCCTACTTCTTTCCCTACAACTGATCTTTGTACATGACCTTCTCATCGAATATGACATCTCTACTCCTAATGATTTTTTTATTTTCATAATCCCATAAGCGATAACCAAAATCATTAACATCGTATCCAATAAAGGTACACTTCTTGGATTTTGCCTCAGGCTTTGTTCTATTTTCTTTATCAATATAGACAAATGTTTCATAACCGAAAAACTTCAAAATAGAATAGTTTACCTTTTTACCTATCCATGCCTCCTCTAGAATTCTACCATGCAAAGAGCTTGAAGGTCCTATGTTTATTAAGTAAACAACAATGTCTACATCATCTTCCCAAAACTGTAAGGGAAAACCTATTATAGTCCAAAAATGTTCTACCTATGCATACATGGCATTGGCCTTTCCACTTACACAATTTGCCAAATTACTGCTAAGAATTCTTCTTTAAAAACTATTTTTTGGAACATGTACGTGCCCTGCTGAACTACATCCTACATACACACACGAGTTCCATACTATTTATCCCACGTACATACGCTAGCTGCATGCTAGACAACTCGATTTTAACTCCAAAAATTGTAAAAAATATAAAATTGCAAGGAATTTAGCAGAGTTTACGAGCTATCAAGGGTTTCCCAATAATTTTACCCATTGTAGCCCGTCCCCAAACTGAATAACCATCTTTTTCTCATATAAAAAGAAGTCTTGGGGTCCCATTTACAACAACAATCAAGAGAACATCTAAACTCTGCCAAAATCCCTTCCCCTTCTTAGCCCAAGTTTTGCAGCCCTTTATGAGATTTGCCCTCAACATTCCCCTCTAGTTGTTTCTCCTTATACAACCCTTTCCCTTTCCTCAAGAGATCAGTTTGTTGTGAGAGGAAAGCATGGGAATGATGCATTTGGAGAAACAATAGAGGAGATCAGACCTGGTTCACGGAGCATTGCCGATAAGAAGGTTGTAATCTTTTTGATCTTCATATTGAATAAAAGAGTTATTTCATGTCCCAATACATTGTGTCTTTATGATTTTATTGATTAATTCATTTATGCCTATATCTTAATATTGAAAGTGACAAGTAGAGATTGTATTTTGTAGCATTGTTTTTCTAAGCTTTTGCAGTTCATCTTTGGGAGGAGACCCGCAATCTAGGAAGCTACAGGAGAAAGAGGTCTACACTGGACGTTAGGACCAAAGGTACACCTACTGATAGTCTTTCCTCTCTCTTGTCTTTCATTTAGATAGTTTTGGGGTAGCTTAGGAATAGACTGGTCTTTTAAGGGAAGCTAATGCTTTTCATGTACCTCGAACCAGTATAGGGGGATTTTCCTCGCCAACAGAATTGGTGACTCCACTGGGGAGTCTCTCCAGGGTCTTACTGGGATATTTTGGTTTAAATTGTTTTTTTTCAGTTTATTTTTTAGTCTTTTAGGTTTACTGAGTCAGTTTAGGGTCTATGGTCACCTTCCAAGTGCCTACCAGCCTTCATTACCCAATTATTCTGCCAAGCCTTTTTCTTTTTGAAAAAATTCAGAGGTGTACGCGCCCTGCTTTGGTTTAGCCCACGTACATACGCAGAATGCATAGTATACATCCCATGTACATACGTAGGCTGCACAGTGCACATCCCGTGTCTCTGTGTGTTAGAAAGTTTTTTTTTGAAAAAGGAGATTTCCTCTTTCCTGACAACAACTTTGTATTTCTCGGGATTTCTTAAACTTTACAGGGTCTATGTTAGTGCTTTTTGGTTGGATTAAAGATTCAGTTTTAACTTGTTTCTTCTTCTTCTTTTATTCTCTTTAAAGGTTTAGAGTTGATCTATAAGCGTTAGATCCTCCTCTAGATTCTTGTGAGTCCCTGCGTTTACGCAGTGGTTTAGGGTTTGTATGAGTCTTGAGTTTTATCTTTTCTTTATCCGGTTTATGCTTTGAAAAACAAAAATTAAAATGTTTTCTTTTGTTTTTCTTGTTTAAGAATTTCAAAAAATAAAAATAAACAATTGCATTCAATTATGCTTTTAGTTTGGTAATTGTAGAGTAGGTTGTGTTTTTGCAAAAGAAAATATTTCTTTTTCAAAGTTCCTCCTTAATGGTTTTCTTGTAATTTTAATATTTTTTTCATTATAAAATGAAAATCACTATTAGGAAATTTTTGGTTATAGGATCTTGAAATACTATTTTGAGAAGTTTGCAATCACAAAGATTTACAAGCCTTTGCTTTGAATTTGAAGTATCTAGTTTTGTTTTTCATAAATGCTCTAAAGTTTTGTTCTCTTTCGTCTCTTCCAAACACCATAAGTTGCACATTCATATCCTTTCAGTAAATCAAGCCAATAATAAAATGAACACTTGTAGGGTTCACCAACTAGTCTAGGCTTTACGGCCTTGAAATAGGTGTGAAGAGGAAACTCTTCAAGGCCATCTAAACAAACATTGGATTCTATGATAGGGAGTGTCAAAAGTCCAGTGTCGTAAGAGTTGTTTGTAACTCCCCTCTAACATACGGTATAAACACGAGATCGCATAAGGAAAGGTAGAGGAAATAACCCCTCCAAAGTCAGACCAAGCATAATAGGGATTGTATATTGAGGGTCTTTCTTGTGAATCACACTGGTCACAATTGACTACAGAGCCTCGTGGACCTAAAATCTTTTCAAGATCCTCAGTTTTCTTCCGAACCCATTTTCTTCGATACCCTTGAAGGGATTTAGAATTTGTTATCCTTATCATTACAATCAACCCGACTCTCAACTGTACCCGCCTGGTGACTCATTGCGAGCTGGAAACCTAATTGGCTATTTTTACGGACTTACACAGGTGACTGCGGGGGTATACCACGATACCTAGGGAAAACGTTGAATCACGCTTTGCAGAGTATACCCGGAGGGTATTTCCGTGTTCGAGTTACACTTGCACCGGTAAGTTGTTCTAGTGTCGATTGGCATAATTCTTCTTCCTACTAGTTAGTTGTTTTCTTGATTTTCCTTTTAGGAACTTTTAGTGTGTGCTCTATGTTTTGTGCTAGCTAAACCTTACAGTTTTGGTTGATCATTTAACAAGGTGGAAGATCAACAAATCCATTTTTCACATAGGCTTCAGCGTCTATTGTCGGTTACTTTGGAGCCACCTCTGCCACCATTGAGGTGTAGGCTAGATCAAGAGGGCTCATTTGAAGCTACTATGCGATAGGAAACTATACTCGAGCAAGATCCGAGAGAAGACTTTCATGCACCAGAGGAATCCATTGTTTCTGACCTTGAGACCGAAGGTTTCAGGCTTGCAAATCCTCTCATCACCTACTTATCAACGCCGCTTCTAATTCAAATAGTCCCTCCTGAGGTTCCTTCTCTTGAACTCTAGTTTATTCGACGAGCAGCAATGGAAGCAACTAGTGTTGCTTCATCATGGATTCTGCATACTCCCATCACGATTTTCGCAGGAGGGGGTGTTACACCTCCTCCCCCACCTCCTCTTTTCAAGACCACGACTGTCCAGACGCCCACTTCTTCGGGCAGTGGCTCGATTCCTTCAACGAATTTAACCACTGTTCACTCTATTCAAAACGTGTCAAGCGCTCCCTTTTCATATGGGATTCTTGGTTTTGACTCTGAATCAATTCTCACCTATTCTAGTCTACAAAACATTGGTTTGGGGGCAGTGAGCTCTAATTCTCCCTTGCAAGGAGTTGTCGCGGGCACCACTGCCATGTTCAATGCAATTCCTTACAGTGGAGGTCACACTCCTCCTCTTTCCCCTTCACTCGGAGGATCTTTTCAGTAGTCGATCGGGCGTAATACCAACTACATTTTTTTCAGTGGAGGGAGCTAGGGACCTTCATCCTACATGAATCTAGTGGGATCAATGTCATTTTCTTTATTTGGTGTGTTTGGAAACAACATTTTTACTTCGTTTGCTTTCTCAACAGGGAGAAACCCCGTCTTTGGTCAACAAAACCCTACACAAGTTTTCATTCCTTCTCAAGGAGTGATGATAGGAGTTTACTCCTCGCAAGGTCTTGGGAATCCTTGGCAAGGCTTGTTTCCTTTGCAATGGATGTTGATTGGGGGCAACCCCTCCCACACTCTATGGAATCATGGGCAAGGTTTAGTACCTATTCCAAAAGGGTCGGTTAGGGGCATCCCCAACCAAGGTCCTTGGAACACTGTATAGGGAGAAATCCTTGCACAATCCATGCCATCTAAATTCGGGAATCAACTGATGATTCAACATCAGACGCAAGTCCCTTTCGTTGGACAGGGCCACCATGGTATTTACCAAAACCCTGGCCAGAAGTCAAACTTTTCCTCACAACCTAGTGCCAACCAAAATCCAGGCCCTCTTTTCATGTAAATACATTGCAACCAAGACTACCTTTTCTGGCAACTTTTCATTTTCCAAACTTGTCGATATTGTTAAATGACCTTATTTGTCATGATCCGCATTGGCCTCCCATGCCAACTAAGTTTACCTCTGATATCCCTAAGTTCGAAGGCAAGCGTGGAGAAGATCCAGGTGATCACGTGATGACTTTTCACTTGTGGTGCCCATCTAACTCATTAAAGGATGACTCTATTCAGTTGTTCTTGTTTCAATGCACTCTTATAACAGGTGCAACAAAATGGTATATCGAGCTCAATAGATCGAAGTATTCTTAATTTAATGGCATGCCTATGGTTTTCTTGAACCATTTCCAGCTGCCAGTGAGATACGATGCCAGCACCGAGTTGTTGTCCAACTTCGAGCAGACGAAAGTTGACCATATCTCGGATCACATCCGAGAATGGCGGCAACGAAAGAGTTTGATTAATGTCAAATTACCTCCTACATTTTTTCTCAAGTGGTTCTTAAACTCTTTGGTTCCTTGCATGTCCAAAGATGTAGCAACGTCTGGGGTGTTTTTCTAAGAAGAGGCTATCATGAGAGCCCAACAACTGGAGTTGGTTTACTCTCACTCTAGTATCCTATACGAGATCTTACCTGATGCACCACGGCTAATTCTCGACAAATCCAAAAAGAATTCCCGGCCTCATGTCAATGGAATAGTAGGCTCATCATAGAGCAAGTCCACAGATATGTTGTCTAATGAGTTACAACAATTATCAATTCAACAGACTATGGCCATTAAAACTCTTAGTTAAGCTTCCCCCATAACCCAAACGTCGGATGTTGAAATCTGCGACGACGAGCAGATAAAATATTAATATAGATTCTAAATGGACCAGTAGACATATAGATGTTTATTTGGTTGATCCAGCGATAAGAAGAATTACTTACAAACTTCATTTTTTTTCTCGAAGGCCTTTAACAAAGAGTGGTTCATCTCATTAAAAGTTGACTTTGATCGTGAAGAAACAAAAATATAGTCTATAGTTTTGTTCATTTTTTATGGTTTTGCAACTGAGCAGTACTTTGCCTAACCGTCTCTGAATCGCTTATATCATAGAACTTTGACAGGAGATTGCGTGCCTTACTCGTACACAAAAATCGTTTCAGGAATCATCCTGTTATAGGCCACCTCTCACACTTCAAACAAATCACATTAAACAACCAAACCTATCTGTCACAGTCTACCCTTCAGTGTGTTTTAACACACTGGTTATCTCATTCATATTTCCAGCACGATGGTATTGTTGGAAACATGCCAACAAATTTCCTCATGCAGTCACATGCACATGCATGCAGCTATGTGCAAGGAGCAGAGTGTGTGAGGATAGGATGATTGTATGCCTATGAAGGCTATTGTAATTCTCCCTTGAATAATAAGAATACCGATAATCATTGTGCATGGTTTTTTCCCTCATTGGGTTTCCACATAAATCATTGTGTCAAGTGTATGATTGATATGCGTCGTTTAATGCGTGTTTGATCTTGCTTATTGTATGCTTTGTTATATGATATGTTTTACTTTTACTGCCTAACAAGTGGTATTGGAGCTTACAGTTGAAGGAGCAGAGAGCGAAGGAGAAGAGAATATGGTCACTTGATCGAAGAGTCGAACCAAGCTGAGTCGAGTGAAGTGAATGGTTATTTCTGCTAATGGCGAAAGTGCAGAGTTCCAAGTTTGAGGTGGAAAAGTTCAGTGGTAAGAATAGATTTGCGCTATGGAAGCTCAAGATGCGAGATCTTCTTGTGCAACAAGGATTGCAAAAGGCCTTGGTTGGAAAGTCAAAGAAACCGACGAGCATGACAGACGAGGACTAGGAGGATCTGGATGCAAGAGCCCTCGGTACTATTCATTTGTGCCTGACAGATGAGGTGTTGTTTAACATCACTGAAGAGACGACAACAACAGGTGGACCAAACTAGAGAGTCTGTATATGATAAAGAACTTGTCAAACAAAATCTTCTTGAAGAGGCAGATGTACAACTTGTGGATGAAAGAATGTATGAAAATTGTTGATCACTTGAATGTTTTCAATACTCTGACTTGTCAATTAACTAATATGGAAGTAAAGTTCGAAGATGAGGACAAGGAAGTTACGCTACTGTGTTCATTGCCTGAGTCTTGGGACCGTCTAGTCACAACTGTGTGGTTTAACACAACAAATGCCATTGATTATGACATTTTTGTGGGAGCTTTGTTGTCTGAGGAGATAAGGAAAACATCCAGTAAAGAAACCTCAACAATAGAAGCAATGATGATCAAAGGTCGATCTACAAAAAGAGGGAAAAGTCAGAGGGGTGCGTCAAGGTCTAATTCAAGAGGCAAGAAGAGTAAGAAGAAATGTTGGTTCTGTGGAAAATTTGGGCATCTCAAGAAGGATTGTTGGAAAAGACAGAATGCATCCAAGGAGGACTCCACAAAAGAATCAAAGGAAGATAATGTAGAAGAAACAAGTTCAGGTTCCAGTTCAGGTATGGTTGATGAGGTATTGTCTACTTGTGATGTTTCACATCAACATCAGCATTGGTTGTTAGACCCTGGTGCGTCCAACCACATGTGTCTTCATAGAAATTGGTTGTCAACTTACCAATCTATTGATGATGGTGTTGTTTTTATGGGAAATGATTTTTCTTGTAATTTAATTGTTGGCGTTCGTAGCATCCGAATTAGAATGCATGATGGTTATGTAAGAAAATTAACATATGTAATACATGTACCCAAACTTAGAAAGAACTTTATATATTTGGGAGTTCTAAATTATATTGGTTAAAAGTGTACCACTCAAGGTGGAGTACTGAAGGTGTCCAAAGGCATATTAGTAGTCATGAAGGCAAAGAGGATCGGAAACCTTTATCAGCTTGAAGGAAGGACAGAGGTAAATCAAGTAGTGGTAGCATATGAAGATGCAAGTGACTCTGTTTTTTTGTGTCATCAACGTTTGGGTCATATGAGCGACAAAGGGATTAAGGTACTAGCTGATCATAAGTCACTTCCAAGTTTAAAGTTTCTAAATTTGAATTTCTGCAAGTATTGTGTTTTTGGAAAACAATGTAGACATAATTTTAAGGTAGGAAGGAATATAAGAAAAGGTATCCTTGATTACATTCATTCAGATGTTTGGGGACCATCCCCTACAGTTTCTCTTATAGGATCTTCATTTTTGTGACATTTACAGATGATTACTCTAGGAAGGATTGGGTCTATTTACTTAAAATAAAAGTTGATGTATTTAATACTTTTAAGCAATTCAAAGCTTTGGCCGAAAAGAGCACTAACAAGTCAATCAAGTATTTAAGGACAGATAATGGAGGTGAGTTCACATCTATGGAATTTGAGAACTATTGCAAGGAAGATGGGATCGAAAGACATAAGACCACGGTTTATACTCCTCATCAGAATGGTGTTGTTGAATGCATGAATAGGACTCTCTAGAGAGAGAAAGGAGAATGCTCAGTAATTCCAAGATGCAACGGGAATTGTGGGAAGAAGCAGTTCTTACAACATGTAATCTAATAAATAGTTCACCATCAACTGCAATAAATTGTAATATTCCAGAAGAGGTATGGACAAGTCATTCGTGTGTTTTTTCAAATCTACAAATATTTGGTTGTGATGCTTATGCTCTTATTTCTAAAGATCAGCGTTCTAAGTTAGATCCTAGATCAAAGAAATATGTCTTTGTTGGTTACGGTGATGGAATTAAGGGGTAAAGATTGTGGAATTCTACTTCCCACAAGCTCATCATAAGAAGAGATGTAGTATTTTATGAATCCTCACTCATAAAATCAGAATTGTTATATGTTGAAGTGAGAAAAGAACAGGTACTGAAAGTTCAAGAAATTCAGTTGGAACTCAACCATCTCCAGAAAGGAAGGAGCATGAAGAAGTTCCAGAAGAAGAAGATGTAGATGTAGATGAAGAAAATATCTAGGAAACTAAGGATATGTCTCAACCATCTCTGAGGATATCTTCATGGGTCTGGAATCCTCCTACAAGGTATGATGATTATGTTTCATCTATGGCTTTAATTTCTATTGATGGAGAAACTAGTTGTTTTCAAGAACTTGCAATTAAGGTATCTGAAAGTGCTCAATGGAAGAAAGCTATGAAAGAAGAAATGGTTACCTTATAAAGGAATTAAACATGGGACTTGGTAGAACTTCAAAAGGACAGGAAGGTTGTCAACTGCAAGTGCGTCTACAAACTGAAAAAGGGTGTTGATGATAAAGTCGAAAGGTATAAAGCAAGACTGGTACCCAAAGGGTATTCTCAAAAACAAGGTATTGATTTTCATGAGATATTTTCACCAGTTGTGAAGCTAGTTTCAGCTCGAGTTATGTTAGCACTGGTTTCTTTACTTGATCTTGAGTTAGAGCATCTAGATGTTAAAACAATGTTTCTACATGGAGATTTAGATGACGATAAATATATGGAACAACTAGAAGGGTTTGTTCAAGATCACAATAATAGGTTTGTTTGCAAACTCAAGAAGTCATTGTATGGCCTGAGACAGTCTCCCAGGCAATGTGCAAGAAGTTTGATTCCTTCATGGTGAGCCTAAATTTTACAAGAATTGAATATGATCATTGTGTTTACTTTTAAAAGTTGGAAAATGGCATGTTCATTATTTTGGTGTTATATGTTGACGATATGCTTGTGGAAAGAAAGAGCATGGTCAAAATCAACAGGTTAAAGGCTCATTTGGTTGTGTTTGATATGAAGGATCTAGGAGCAGAAAAAAAAATCTTAGGCTTGGAGATACACAGAGACAGGAAAAATGGTAAGATGTGGTTATCAAAATAGAAGTATGTGGAGAAAATACTTATGAGATTCGATATGACTAATGTGAAACCCGTATAGATCCCTTTGGCTTCCCATTTCATGCTTTTTTCAACTTTATGTCCTAGTAATGACGAAGAAAAGTATTATATGTCTCTTGTACCACATGCTAATGTAGTGGGAAGTTTGATGTATGCGATGGTGAGTACTAGACCAGGCATTTCACCTGCAATTGGTGTTGTCAGTCGATACATGGAAAATATAGGAAAAGGGCATTGGGAAGCAGTGAAATGGGTGCTTCGATATCTTAGAGGCAGAAGTAGTTATTCTATCACCTATGATGGTTCCATAGATTCAGTTTGCGCTTATGTAGATTCATATTTTTAAGGTGAATTGGAAAAAAGGAGATCCACTTACCCAAAAATGACTATCTCCATGCCTCAATCTGACTCTGGCACTCCCAAGCCCAAGACAAATCTTGTCTTGGTTTTCATTCCCTGCAACTTGTATTTAATGCCAAGAAAAAGGTATCGTAAACCATGCCCGGTCGTACCATCACGTGCCTCTTTCCCCCGTGCACTGGCGGATTCAATTTTTAAATAAACATTCGGGCATTGTAAACAACGGGGTCATTTGGCCTAGTGGCTGGCGGAGCTATTGTTAAGGCGTATATAGTGGGGGAGGTCCCGGGATCGAGCCCGCGGGCCTCCCCTTTTGGGTGTTTGTTATAACATACATATATATTAATTTGGTGGTTCCACCAACTTTTAAGTGGTGGTTTAGATTGACCGTTGGACGCCAAATCTGGCAGGGTTCCGCCAGATTTGGCAGACCCGTATTCTTTTTTTTTTTTTTTGAATTTTGGATCTTGCGCCCTCATTGGGAATTTTCCCATGGCCACGTGGCAACCCATGACTGGGCCATGTGGCATCCAGCCATTAGGCCACATCAACCACTTGTACAGTCACCTGGAACGTTAGCGTACGGTCTACCATCTTAGCTGACATATCAGCCTACCATGTCACCGTACAGTTTCCACATGGTTGTACCGACTTCCATGTGGTGCTTTTTCATTGGTCCATGAATCGACTCGAAAAAACCAAAAACGAGTGACACGTGGCAGCCTGTGGTGCTGCCACATCACCATGATGATGTCAACATGACACGTGTCTTCTCTTTTGTGTGCCACATATGTTGTACGGATATTGACTTCATCCATACTAATTTTGACATTAGCAGTACAGATGTTGACTCATCCCTTGCTGACTGGGCTATGTTGACCAAATTTTGACTACGAATTTCTTTCGATTCATAACTTTGTTTGACGAGGCGTTTACATCGTTGGAAAACTTGCACTGTGCTCTTTGTGATGATGCCACTTTCACTGAGTTTTGAGGACTTTGAATTTTTTCCCTTTCTCTATCTATTGAGGCCATTATGAGCTTCCTGATTTGCTTATGTGAGTTCTGAGTTGTCCTTAGTCTTCTTTGGATCCTTTTTGGATCACGCCTTCCCACTAAGAGCTTTTTGTATCACCAAATGATTTCATCAATCAATATATAGGTGAGGGAATATTTCCCTCACCTTGTCCTTCTCAATCCACTTTACTTTGCTTGGATGTGTGCCCTTTAATCCTACTCCAAGATAATCAACATCACCCCTACATGAAGTCCTCATCCTTCTTTCCAGGATGATATCTTCCTTTAACTCATCCAAGTACTCAGGAGAAAAATCATCAACTGAAGGTATTCAAACTTCCTCATCCTGATCCATGATCATGAGAGGCTCAAAATTTTTTAAGTTCTCTACGTTTACAACTAAGTAAATCTACATATAAGGTGGAAGATCTAGACGAAAAGCATTAGCACCACTTTTCTCCAAAATAGTGAAGGGTCCATAATGAATGGGCTTGAGTTTCTTGCCTTCACCCTTCAATATCTTCTTGCTGATGTGAAGCCATACCTGGTCTCCAACCTGGAACTGATGATCAACCCTATGTTTGTCATGTCGATATTTATAATGTGCTTGACTTTTCTCCAACTATTCCCTAACTGCTTGGTGTACCTATTGGATCCTCTGGATGAACTTGCAGGATCTGTCTTCATTTCTTTCTTCATTTGAATCGACATTTCTCCCATACATAAAGTCCAAAGGAACTTTAGGTAGATACCCAAAACATGTCTCAAAAGGCGAACACTGAGTGGAGGAATGTAACGCTTGGGTGTAAGCATGATGTACATAGGGTATCTATTCATCCCATACTTTGGGATGCTTGTTGCAGTAGCCTCGAAGAAAAAGTACCATTGTTTGGTTAACAACCTGCGTTTGTCTATCCGTTCGTGGATGGAAAGCAATGCTCCTCTTCAACTTGGTGTCCATCATTCTCCACAAGCTTGTCCAAAAATCCCCAAGGAATCGAGTATCTCGATCCGAGATAATGGATGTGGGTAACCCAAAGTGAACCCAAACATACTGAAAGAAGATATTAGCATCCTGCTCAGCGGTGATATACTTTTTACATGGCATTAAGATACACATTTGGTTGAACCTATCCACTACAACATACAACTATTCATGACCCCCTTTCGACATTGGTAAACCCCCTACAAAATCCATGGAGATACTTTCCCATGGATGGGATGAAACAGGTAGTGGTGAGCATAGCCCCAGTTTTCTATTAGTGGGCTTACAAGTAGAACACATCACACACCCCTTTACATATTTAGTTACAATTTCTTTCATTTGAGGCCAGTAACAAAACCTCTACAAATGAGGCATAGTTTTTCCTACCCCAAAATGCCCAGACACGAGAGAAGTGTGGGATTCTTGTATTACATGGACTCGTTCACTTGTAGGAATACATAGCTTTCCAAGATCATAGAGTAGTTTTCCCTGCACACAATAGTTCTCTACCTGTGCACCATGGGTTAGCTTCTCATATACTTCTTTAAAATCTCCATCAATGGCATATTGTTCCACATAGCTATCATGAGATAAAGAAGTATCCTTTAAAATAATAGGAGAAACAATAGGAGGTCTAGAAAGCATATCATCTACCTTGTTACGTGTACCCTTCTTGTACTTGATTACCAAATGAAATTGTTGTAGGAAACTCATCCATCTGTAATGTCAAGATTGTTGCAGTTTGGTTTGTTTTTGGAGATATTGTAAGGGTTGGTGATATGTATGTATGATTGTTTCCTTCCCTAACAAGTAGTGCTTCCATTTCTTTACGCATTGAACTAATGCATACAACTCTTTATCATATGTGGGATAGTTAACAACAGCTTGGTTAAAAATTTCAGAGTGGTAACTGATAGGCTTACGATATTGCATCAATACTACACCTCCAAGTATAACCTTTGTACTTAGATTAGAATATTTTGGAAGTAAGAAAACCATTAAACATATGTATGAAAAACCTAGAAGACAAGTGAACCTAGTAGAATAAATAATATTAGAATATAATTACCAGAAAGTAATGTTAGTGTAGTGTCACTTTTCGCAGCCCAGAGCTTACTCGTGCTCTGATACCAAATTGTAGTGTACCTTTTTGCTTACCAAGGATTTTAACGCACTATGTAACAATCTGTACACACTTTTCACATAACACATACAGTCCAATATATACTCCACATGCATTTAAACAAGTAAACACATTCTACACAGAGTATTCACATGAATTATTGCCATAATTAACAATCAATAACACTTCATACTAATTCATATACACAGCGGAAAACATGATAATATATACAACACAGTCATGCCAAAAAGTGATAAGAACATAGTTAGATACTTATCTTGTAACAATGATGAAATCCACCAACCAAGTGCAGGCCTTCCACAAACCTCCCAGCCTTAGACCGTACTGTTCATCAGCTCAACAGTGGGTCACCCCCGAGCTGGGACTGAGCTCCACCCCACGGCAAGGAATCCTAGGCTAGGCTGAGGTTACAAGGAAGTCAGCACAGAAATATCTGGAAGGATTCTTCCTAAAGATGCCATCTTACGCCCACTACTACTAGACTCTCATTCCCCACATGCCTGTTCCGCCCGGGAGTATACACCTTCACACGCATAGTCCATCGGTGCTAACCTCCCTCTCTGGGTCTTGGCAACAGGCCGGATCAGGAAGTCTCAGAGCCCATAGATGGTGATGGACACTCTCTGGAAGAAAACCCTTCCCAAAAAACTCTTTCACCTGGAAAGAGTTGCTCACAGGCCTGACAACCTGTCTCTTCCAACAATAGTCTCCTCCCTCACCTGGAGAGAGATCATACACCAGCTCAGTCACAACTTTCACTGGCCAGCAAGCCACGCGCGATACAGTTCTGCGTGACCACCACAGTCATCCGGGAATACAGACTCGGGCTTCTCACACAAGCTTAGCAATGGCGGCAAGGTCTCACGGTGTTGATTCCGGGAGCGCATGACAACAATCCACGCAGGGAAATACACAGACTCCCTGGTTTCGAACGGGTAAAGAGTGAACTGGCCTTTCAGACGGACACAATCTTCTCGGCTCTCATAACAGAGGGCATACACGGATTTTGCAGAACAAACACAGGCTTTACGACTTTCAGAGATGAAACAGGGTATTCTTGCAAAGGTCGTACCGGTTCCGCGCTCAGAGGTTCGGGTCCGAATGGAGAGGATCCCCTCACGCGGTTCATCTCGGCGATTAAATTTGCATGCACCAAGGTTGACACTTGTCACCCTGGAAACTGCATGCATTCCACATCATGCATCCCCTTTGCACGTCCTCCCCCTTGCCAGGAACTTAGGATAAAATAATATGTACATGGCTCTTTTTGGAAATAATATTAAAATATTATTCCAGGCCTAAGCCCCCTAGGCTTAACACTCAGCCCCTTTTTCCACCTTCCAGCCCCTAATCCCTTGCCCACTCCGTGGACGCTCAGTCCCCCTTCACTCATTCATCGTGGTCCGTCTGCACCTGGCGGTGTTTATATTTTATTAATCATTCTGCATACATACAAGTACAACAACAGGCTCCTGGCCTTCAACACTTAGGCTCCCTGGCCTAACAAACACATAAGCCTACCAGCTTATACAAAACTTGGCTCACCAGCCTATAGAACATGTTTACAATTCATTTCATATATCATGATTTGCAATGGGGCTCGGCCTTGGGGACACTACAGTTAGCCCAGCCAGAAAAGTCACTGGACATATTAATATAAATAGAGGACGTTTTAGCTCATTTGGATACCTAGTTAGAGCACAAGTCTTGTGGAGAGCTGAAGTTCCAGCTACAACTGCGACTGCAAGGAGGAATAAGGGTGTATGGTCATATCTTGGTCTTTGTCTCTCTATAGCGCTATCAAGTGATATTCTTGGTGATTCTCTTAATGGTTCTTGGTAAAACTCTTGGTGTTATTCTTGGTGGTGCTTGGTAAAACTCTTGGTGATATTCTTGGTGAAACTCTTGGTGATATTCTTGCTAAGTATGGCGCAAGGTTGGCAGAGTATTGTAGCTACAGTTGTTGTAGTTGTGTATGGAACTTGTTATGTGGATATGAAGACTCTCTCTCTCTCTTATGCGCTACCCTTGGAAAAGGAGCACTCTACTTGTCTTGAGTTGTTTCTACATAAGGTATAGCTAGAGGGTGCCCTCTTTAATTATGAGAACATAATAAAATTTTATGTATTCCCATCTCTGGAAGAAGACATACATAACCACCGGATCGTAGCATTGGATGTGGCTATTAAGTAGGTTATGAATCCTAGCTTTAAGTCCAATGCTAAGAAGGTCAAGGAAAATGTGGTTGTTGTTAGTAAATACTTGATGAACGAGGGATACAAGCTTGTTAAATGTAGGATAAAAAATCACTTAGTTTTGTGGGATCTCCATCCAATAGTGAGAACATCTTATCATACATGATCTATCACTTGAGCATAGTCTAGCGAACAACGTTCTATGTCCTTGAAAATTGTGCAATTAGTTTTCTTTACTTTTCTTTATTAAAAACTTTGGAATCTCTCATAGAAATATGAAATCAATTATTTCATTTTCTTTTGTAGGAAATAAGGTGGACAAAGTTTTGATCTAGGTAGCATAGCAATAAACAAGAATGCAATTTATGGTGACAACACTGCTCCATATATTGGTGGTGTTTGTATTGGTAAGTGAATTTCACATATAAATCTTTAAAGACATGTTGAACAAAACTAGGGACTTATGTCGATATGATTTATAATGCCATTGTTTATTAGTTGAGAGTAAATAGTATACAATTAGATGTTTCAAATTATATATTAAGAGACACTAAGGTTAGAAATTAATGGAAATATAACATTTTGGAGGTTGAATCTTGATTGTTTGCATCAGGTGTTTGTGTTGATGTTTTAGTAGATTCAGGAGGTATTAACCTCCAAGTGTAACCTTTGTACTTAGATTAGAATATTCTAGAAGTAAGAGAACCATTAAACATGTGTGTGAAAACCCTAAAAGACAAGTCGGCCTAGTAGAATAAATAATATTAGAATATAATTACTAGAAAGTCAAGTTGGCCCAGCCAGAAAAGTCAATGGACATATTAATATAAATAGAGGACGTTTTAGCTCATTTGGATACCTAGTTAGAGCACAAGTCTTGTTGAGAGCTTCAGTTCCAACTACAACTGCGACTGCAAGGAGGAATAAGGGTGTATGGTCATATCTTGGTCTTGGTATCTCTCTAGCGCTATCAAGTGATATTCTTTGTGATTCTCTTGGTGGTTCTTGGTGAAACTCTTGGTGATATTATTGGTGGTGCTTGGTGAAACTCTTGGTGATATTCTTGCTAATTATGGTGCAAGGTTGAGAGAGTAGTGCATCTACAACTGTTGCAGTTGTGTATGGAACTTGTTCTGTGGATATGGAGACTCTCTCTCTTATGTGATACCCTTGGAGAAGGAGTGCTCTACTTTTCTTGAGTTGTTGCTACAGTTAGCATCTAGGGTTTATCTATTGGTTCTAGTATGGATTTCCAGAAAACAAATTCAAAGGTGAATGTGCTCGGGGGTGGAATATGTGAATGCCTATGGCTGGGTGAAAATGATGTGACATTGTCTATGGCTAAATGAGAATACCAAAATTTCAACATGGTTTCAGAGATGGTTTCAGAGTTGGTTTCCTTCGCAATTGTCTAACCGTTGGAAGGAAGATCCTTAGTTTCCCCCATTGTCAAGCTCATTGAGCACTTAATAAGAAGGTCTCCTAAGTAGGGCACATCTCTTCCCCAAATCAAATCTGCAAATTTCTTAAGTTGAGAAATTAGGGTTTCCTCATAAAACCCTAAGTTTGCAATGTCAGTTGCCAGTTCTAGTGCTAGTTTCTTCGTGCCAATTCCTCTGTGCCAGTTCCTTCATGCCAATTTCTTCATGATAGTTGCAACACCAGTTGCAGTGCCATTTGCAACACTACTTACAGTGTTAATTGCAGCACCAGTTGTAGTTCTAGTTGCAACACCAGTTACAGTGTCAGTTGCAGTATCAGTTGCAATGCAATTTTATGTGAAGTGTTGGGATTAATTTTTTTTTCCTAGTGTTCTTTAGTCTAACACATCTCCAGCTACCTTTAGATTACAAGTTGGAGAACCTTTGGATTTTTAAGGTTTGTCATTACTTGCCACTTCTTCCGAGTGGTGCCACTACCTGTCGATGTTGTCGGAGGTATGTACTTATATATTTTTAAAATTGTATAACTATTTTGAGTGAAATTGTAGGAGAAGGGATATCTAGTCTAAGCAACAATCATAGATCCAGAAGGATCTCATATCCAACAAATTTAGAGGAACAACACACTCCAGGTTTGATTGTTTTCATATGCATTTAGTTGTTATGGCATTATTGTTATCTTATGAACATCTAGTTGTATTTTGATCTATTGAAGTTATGATTAGGATACTAACCTGTGTTCAAAGTTAAAGTTAGAAACTAACTTTAGTTAAAGTATTAGATTGATTAAGGTTGAGATTTTAGAGTTTATTTGCATTATATTCTCTAACTTTGATTTCTTTCAAGAAAGCATATTGTCTTAAGTACAGGGGATAGGTTGAAGAAAATACTTTTCATATTGAGTGAAGGAGACTCGGAAGAAAATCAACAACACTCGTTCTTGAAGATAAGACTCCAGGTTCCAGGTTTGATTGATTAAATTAATAAGTTTCCAATTTGCACATATCAAGTTTGATAATTGCTACATTACTAGTTGTGACAACAATCCTTGAAAGGTTCTATCACTTCTAGATACAATGAATACTTGGAAACATATAAATACTACTACTTGTTTGTGAGATGAACTAACATCTCCCATAGGAGATACTTCTAGTTTTTCTTCCAGGCAGGTCACCTTGGTAATAATATGATGATTACCATGAGATTGTCTTTTATTCTTGTTGACATAGATATGTTATTATGAAAATGCTATTATACTTTTTGTTATTGTTTTCTTGTTCCAGGAAGGTTACCATGGAGGAATGATTGATCACGACACTAGAAGAGTGTTGTTCCATTCCTTACTATTGTATTTTTATTTTGGCAATAGATATGAGAAGGAGCTACTGTGATTATTGTTCTCATTCCTGTTTTTATTATTATAAGAGTATTATTCTTGTCTATTATTTTCCTTTTTTTTGTTGTCCTTGTTCCAGGCAGGTCATAGGTGATAAATTTGAGGGAAGCTATAGTGACGATTGCAGGAGACAACATATTAGATGATCTCTAGTTTGAGACATGGAGAATACTATCCAGATAAGAAGTTGTATACATGATCGTATACATCCATGTACCGAAGATGAAGAAGGAAAAGAAGGGTATTTTTGTGTGGGATATTGAGTATCTCATATGAATATTTATTGTAAGGAGTAGAAGGATCCAAAGATGATAGAAAAAATCCCTCTAGTGCAGTTGATCACTCTTCAGATTAGGAAGATTTAGTAGATCCATAAGGGTCTACTTAGAATAGTTGCAGTAACCAAGAAGAAGACAACATGGTCTCGTGACACTTTGCAGGATGAAAATATATAGATATATATCATTGATGAGCCAGATCATGAGGAGCAGATGGCTCCACCAGTGGTGAGGCAAGAGGCCCCACCAAATACCAAATCAGAAGGAGCTAGAGTTTAGAGGGAGTCAACCCTCACGATATAGTAAGGAGGAGCAACCTCCCCAAGACCATTCATAGGAGACTTCAAAGGAAATCATATGAAGATTATATAGACTCAGAGGGATTCAAGATTCAGAGGGAGCAAGGAGATTCAGAATGAGCCTGATCTCAAAGAGAGTGAGTGGCTTAGAGAATTTCATTCAAAAAGTATTCCTCCTCATATTCAGATGGAAGAGAGAGACATCTTCTAGGACTGACAGATATGTGCCATGAGTTGAGGAGGCTAGATCAAAGCTTCAGAGGATTCGAGGAGATATGAGATCTTATGGGAATATTCCCTTTCTTCAGTAAACTTTGCTACAGTGACCGAGGAGGAAGTCAGTCAAAAGGACTGAGATATATATACATATTTTCCTTGGTTCCAATACCAGAAGGGAAGTCAGTGGTGACTTCCAAGTTTATCTACAAGATCAAACATGTTGCAGATAAATAGCCTACAGATGTACAAAGCCTGATTTGTGTCAAGAGGATTCTTCCAGCAAGAGGGAGAAGACTATGACGAGACACTTGCTCCAGTATATTGATACCGATGAACACGTAGCATATGTATTGACCAAGCCCTTGTCCAGATTTAAGTTTGAGTATTTCAAAGACAAGCTTGGAGTGGTCTAGAAAGACTTCTCCAGTAGTGAGAAGTGATTGTTTTCTCCAGTAGTGAGATGTGTTCCCCAGTAATGATATGTGTTCCCCAGTAGAGGGAAGTGATAAGATCCCCAGTAGTGGAAGATACTCCAACGCAAGTTGGTACTCCAACGTAGGCTAGTATGCTACCCCAGTGCAGGTTGGTACTCCAACGCAGGCTGGTATGCTACCCTAACGCAGGTTGGTACTCCAACGCAGGTCGGTATGCTACCCACAGTGCAGGTTGGTACTCCAACACAAGTCGATATGCTACCCCAGCATAGGTTGGTACTCTAACACAGGTTAGTATGCTACCCCATCGCAGGTTTGCATGTTACCCCATCGCAGGTTGGTATGCTAATCCAACGCAGGTTGGTATGTTATCCCAGTGCAGGTTGGTATGCTACTCCAACAAAGGATGGTACACTACTCCAGTGAAAGTGCAGAACTTCTTATGATTTATGGATTCGTGAAATTCAACCAGAGAATGGCTGAGGTGTGCAAAAGCACAAAAGCAATGATGATGATCATGCCAAGAGGAATACCTTCCTCGTTAAGAGGGAGTGTTAAATTTTTGAGTCAAATTATGTGTGAGATGACGAGTTACTAGTTCGGTATGAACTAGATGTCGACCTGTAGTGTCAAAAATGATTCTCGGTTATAGTGTTGATCAGTAGCATCGAAGGTTACTAGCTGGAGGGCCAACCAATAGTGTTGGAGGTGTTTTCCAGCAAGATGGATAATGTGCGTCTATGATGGTGATACTTGTTACATGATATGTTTGATCATATGATAGCATGTGTGGCTATGGTGATGCTACCTGTAGACTGGTCTGCAATACCATGTGAGTCTTTCCCATTCCATGTGAGATGGATGGATGTGTTTGATACCACTAAATGAAAAACATCTTAGTTAATACCTCCCTAGCTAAGAGGGAGTGTTGATGTTTTAATAGTTGTAGGAGGTATTAGCCTCCATGTGTAACCTTTGTACATAGATTAGAATATTCTGGAAGTAAGAGAACCATTAAACAGATATGTGAAAACCCTAGAAGACAAGTCGACCTAGAAGAATAAATAATATTAGAATATAATTACCAGAAATTCAGGTCGCCCCAGCCAGAAAAGTCACTGGACAGATTAATATAAATAGAGGACGTTGTATCTCATTTGGATACTTATCTAGAGCGCAAGTATTTTGGAGAGTTGCAACTGCAGCTGCAAGGAGGAATAAGGGTGTATGGTCATCTCTTGGTCTTGGTCTCTCTCTAGTGCTATCAAGTGATATTATTGGTGATTCTCTTGGTGGTTCTTGGAGAAACTCTTTGTGATATTATTGGTGGTGATTGGTGAAACTCTTGGTGATATTCTTGGTGATATTCTTGGTGAAACACTTGGTGATATTCTTGATAAGTATGGCGCAAGGTTGAGAGAGTAGTGCAGTTGCAACTGCTGCAGTTGTGTATGGCACTTGTTCTGTGGATATGGAGACTCTCTCTCTCTCTCTCTCT
>SNQJ01S0157423.1:0-22150 GCA_010110895.2 Picea sitchensis
GGTTACCTTTTAACCATCTTAACCCACTTTCCTTATTTTAGGGTTAACCAACTTCTAACCACTTGTCCAATTAGTAATTTATCCATTAAATTTATTATTTAAATAATTTATTTTGTATCCACTTTGAATTATAGTACACTTATAACTTCACTTTACCTCAAGGGGTTACCTTCTAACCATCTTAAACCACTTTCCTTATTTTAGGGCTAACCCACTTCTAACCACTTGTCAACTTAGTAATTTATCCATTAAATTTATTATTTAAATAATTTCTTTTGTATTAACTTTGAATTATAGTACACTCATCACTTCACTTTATTATTTACCTTCTAAAAAATTCTTAAACCAGCTTGACCATTTTGACTTTTTGGGGCTTCTAGATGACTCATGAGGGTTCTCCAACTTCACATGGCCATAACTCTCTAACCGTGAGGAGTTATGTGATGTTCCACATACCACCGGAAATGAAATGACATGTACTATCCATATAGAATAGTATTACCTTCAAATATATTAAAACTCATACCATTATACATGAAACAACCTTGGGTCCATTACCCAAACCTTTGTGTTACCGGACTTTCTCCAAAGGTTGACATCAATCACTAAGGGTTGACATCAATATACATTATCACTCTCTAATGGTTGACATCAATGAAAACTAACAATCCATACCAAATATCCATCAACCTAAGCCAACTTTCTAACATTCTTTTCCAAACCTCAACATCATTGTCCAACAATCAAAGGACGAAGAAATGTGGAAGTGGATGAACACAACATGCTCCCTCCTTAAAATTTAGTCTTCATGTACTTCAAATTTTGGCTATGTCTAGGGGTATTCTTTAGAATTTATAATATTATTTTGTTGGATTGGAACAATTGTAATTATCATGGCTATCAGTGTAATACTCTAGCACATCACAAGCTGGGTTCATTTTTTGAACTCCCCCCACTCTGGGAATTTTATCTCTCTATGTAACTTGTTGAATCAGAGCAACCTTTTTATAATATAAATTTTCTAATTTGGGTTAAAAAATATAATTAATAAATAATCTAAAGCATGTATCATTATCATTTTCCCTAATATTATTGTGACATGCATTTGAAAAAACCACTAAATGTTCATTAACATAAATAGTTCCATTGCCTGAAAATTTGGGCAAATGATCTTTAAACTTTGGAAGAGGATTGGTAGCTAGAGTCAGATTTAAAGGAGAAGATGCATGTGATGGAGTAGCATTTTCATCCTCTTCAAATTGGAATAAACTGTATTGTTTGATCACTTTTGAAAGATTCATGGTCGTTTGGACAGTATTAAACATGAAAATTTTGGGGGCTATATATCACCCATGGGCTATTTTTCCATGTTTTTTCCCAAAAACCAATTTGCCAATTTCCATTTTTTCTAAAAGTGATTTGCCCAAATTTTATAGAATAGTTTCTTTAACTTGAGAAATAGCCCAAATTTTATAAAAACGATATAAAATCCTTTGAAATTTGAACATTTTTACAAAAATATTGACAAACATTTTATAGTTTTCATATTAAGGACTAGTAAGATTTGCCAACGTTTCTACAGTTTAAGATGAATTTTCATCCTTAAAATCATCTATGGTATTAAAGTGACTATGCATGCTTCCAATAAAGGATGAAGAAGAATCTTGTGATGAGATAGGTCCGCTAGTACTACCGGAACCACCGGAAGAAGTCATTGTGACTTTCTTGGGAGAGAAAGTTATTGATAAACTTGTAACTTCAATCTCAGATTCAGATAAGGATCTTTGAATCCCTGGTTGAATATTTCCTAAGATTTATTTTCTCCTTGATATCTCAAAGAAGGGATCAAATTCAAGGGGCTCTCTTTGTGTTTGTCTTGATGAACGAGATTGGGTGGTTATAAGACACCCTTCTAATAAGGAGGTTGATTACAAACTTCTCTTTGAATGGCTTCTCTTTGTTCTTAGATTTCAATATCATGAGCGATAACTTCCCAAGAACGTTTAAGTCATTCACACATGAGGGAAGTTTCTAAAAAAAA
The DNA here is from genome assembly GCA_010110895.2 of Picea sitchensis. NCBI lineage: Eukaryota > Viridiplantae > Streptophyta > Pinopsida > Pinales > Pinaceae > Picea > Picea sitchensis. The sequence continues at coordinate 2,042 of SNQJ01S0157423.1, forward strand.
ATAGAAAAGACCTGAGGTGATACTTCTTTGTTCAGGAAGAAGAAACCTTAAGTTTGGTTGTTGCGGGATACAAAAATTCATTAAATAAAGAAAATAACCTTTCCCCAATATGGTCGCCAAATAAATGTTGATGTGAGGAATGGAAAATTTCTCACTCAAGCATTTTTTAATCTCATCAGACTAGGAGATATAGACAGGATTATAACCCTAGGCTTATGTCCTATAAAAAATCTCAATTTTACCTCAAGAAATAGATTCTTGGATCTGATGTTATTTTGTAACTATTAAAATGTTGTTTCTTTTAAATGAAATGAACTAAATAAACTAAAATATGTACTAGAAAAATAAATTTATGAAATATGTGAATAACTAAATGAAAGAAAGCAAAAATATAAAAATCAATATACAACAAGTCTAATAAATGAGAATAAATCAACAAATAGTTTTATTAGTCTCAATCTGAGGTACAACTGAGTTTATCTTTTCAAACCCCTAAAAGTGTTTGGATAAGAATTGTTCTTAGAAGTATAAGATGTTATTTGACTCATACATAGACAATTGGTGTCAAAAAGATGAAGACTAAAATAGAAAACTGAACTGGATCAATCCAAGCTACAAGTGTATCATATTCTTAAACTCTACAAAACTAGCATTAATCGACACTGAAATAAATTCAGAACTTCCAACCAAAACTGAACAAACATTCAAGAAGAATTGTTGACCTTGGAGCATGTCAACAATCAATTCTTCCTAGTCCCTTTCTTTACCACCTTATGAATAACCTGTTATCAACAAGATAACTCAGCTCTAAAGAAACTTGGGATGGAATGAATGAATAGACAATAATCTCACTTGAGGCTAGAGAAAACCTTATCAGAAATTTTACTTCTTTATTTTCTCATGTCCTCATTTTGTCTTTATCTCCTTATTTTATATCTTCAAAAAGTAGTTTAAGTGGTTAAACTACATTTTGTTTAGAAATTTTAAATAACTTTATTTAGGAGAAGACAACTTAATTTATAATAAGGGTAATAATATTAAATAATAGGTGGGGTCCCACTAGGTCTTCGTTCCTTTATTTCCAAGATTTCCCTTGTTACTCCAAAATATGATTAAATACTATGAACATATCAACTTTAATAAGTATATCAAAAATTAACCCATATAAAACATACCAAATTAGCAAACACTTGTGTCTCCGGAAAATATCAAAATTGCATGATATTTAAAGTTCTAAAAATAATATCATGTGTTTGTTGTACATCGAAAATGTGCATAAACTATCACAGTGGAAATGTCATAATACAAATCAAAATAAATCAAAAATGATATTTATTTTTAAATAATATCTCTCTTTCCTTTTTACCTTCTGAGACATCAGGCCTGAGTTTAAGTGAGTCTTCATTATAAGACTTATTTTCTTCCATTTTCAATAACTCAAGGTGCATGTCACTGGAAGTGATTTCTCTCTTATTGTTTTCTACTTTGGCTGAAGGATTATTGGAATGTATGGAAGAGGATTGAGATTTCTCTGTGCTAGGTGAGTTGGAAGGTTTCTTTACTTTATCAATTTGGGGTTCATTGGGAAACACTTTCTAATTTCTAGGAGTTGATTGGGACATGGAAGTAACATATGAAACAAGAAATATTGATTGCAGAGGAGGAGGTGGAGGAAAATATTTATCAAGACAATGAGATATGCTAGAGGGAGGATCTATGGTTTTTTTTTTTTCCAACCATCATTGGCTAGCTGCACAAGAGGGTCAAGGAAATATACAATACTAGGATGTGGCTATAGTGGAGGATTATGAGGAGCTTGAGGCTGTGGCAATGCCATATGTCCACCTAGGTTCAAATAACCAGTTTGTGCTAGCTGGTTAAACTCTTTAGAATCAACATTAAAATGAATTGAAAACCTCATTTTCTTGTGTCTCCCCCATTGCCAAAATACATTTGGAAATCTTCCTCTTCTGCCCTTGTTTCCTCTATTTCCACTTTTGTTACTCCCTCGATTAAAAAATCTCATCTAACTACATCATCATTCTAATTAGTGCACAATTATTACAATTTTGTTTCAAATGATTTAGTTATGGCTCTGAAAACGACAAAGTAATTCAATCATTCAAGGGGATAATGAGTAGGAATAAATGTAAATAGGGAAGAAAATCCAAATTTTCACAGGTATCATTTTCATTATTTGCTCTTCACAATCTGAATTGTACTTTTCTTTGCAAAATTATTTTCATATGAGCAATCTATTATCTATTTGAACAAGGAAAATAAGTGAAAATGAATAAATAAGTGAGAAGGATACAATGATAAAGTCGATGTAATTAGCAAAAAATTATATGAAATGACAAGAATGCATGATAAATTTATGTCCAATGTTTATACATAGGAAATCATTTAATTAAGTACAACAGCTAGAGAATTCCCACAAATCAATATGCCTTAGCATATGAAGATAACTTGAAGTGAGCATAATTCATCCCAAAAATGAGAGATTACAAAAGAGTAATTTTCACGTATTCCAATGCAACAATTTGTGTTCTCCAATGTAATTAAAATAGTTTATCTCTGTGCAATGGAGTCAAATAATAGATAAAAGATCAAGAGGGAGAGCCAAATTGAACCTTGGTTTTGAACCCTTACAAAACCAAGTCGTCCTCCTTTCCTCTAGATGTTCTAGTGATTTAAATTGAACTAGGTCAAGGTATTATAGGGGTGTAAACCCTCTTAATTCCTAGAATATCAACCCTAGCCAAGCCTTTGCAGCATCGGTGTAGGCCCTTCTACTTCCTATAGAAAACTTGAACAATTCCAAGACAAACGATGAAATATATGTAGTGGAGGGTGTACACCTTTGTACTTCTCCTAGGATTTAAAATTTAAAATCCTTGAACAAATATAACCAATTGCATAAATACACAAATCCAAGAAGATAGATGCAAAACCCTATTCTTTTCCAAATATCATCCATATTCGTCCAAGATAGAGCCTCAAGAGAAATTGATTTGCTCCAAAATGCCAAAGACAAGACTTTTTCCACAATGCACAAGAGAAAATAAAGAGGCTGAAATTTTCCTTAGAGAGGGAGAACTCTCACAAGTGAGTTGTATTCAAATGAAAATGACTTGCCTCGCCTCTATTTATAGAGGAAAACCCAAGTCATGTTTTTCCACATTTACAATCAAATCCTTAATTTTAGGTCAAAATCAAAGTTACAATGCTTGATTAGCAAAACGTTTTTCTTTTTTTTCCCACATAGGCTACAATATTATGAAAAATGTCAAAATAATGGCATGTAAGCCCACAAGACTCTTCTCCAAGGTGGCACATGTGAAGGTAAGCATCCAAAGGCTAGGACATCATGCTAGAAAAGTGCCACATCATCCCCAAATCAAGCGAAATTGTGGGGTCACAAGCCCACAACACCACCAAGTGCACAAAATACACCCAACGATCTCCTCAATGTGTGACATCATGTTGTAAGAGAGGGACATTTGGGCATAGGAGGGTGACTTCATCCCCTCTTCATGGTTGTGGGTTTCATTCATGTGCTAAAGACATCATCCAATGTGCAACGCTCATCATTCTAGGCCTCCAATGTGTGGGGTACAACATCCATCCAATGGGATTTAAAGCCCCTATGAAGGTCCAAGTGGATTAGTCCCTTCATGAATGACTTTCATCGGGAAAGGCCTTCCAAAGACAAGAAAATACACCCTCCAAGGGTCCACAAGTTACATGAATCATGCCAAGAAATCCACATTTAATAAAAGAACCACCCAAACAAGTGCATTAAATCCCCCCTTTCAAATTAAACAAATTCTCAAAGACCTTATAAACTTTGCCAAATTTAGGTATGGGAGGGGTGTCATGGTGCCCTATTGGGTAGATCAATCCCCAAGTCAAGGAATGTTTCCCAAGAAGACCCTTTCTAGACCATGTAATGAGTATGAGGTGGATTGGGGGAAGTACTCTTGGGCATGAGGTTCTTGACATATCAAAGGGCTCATACTATCTCATTTATGGGTGGCTTTATGAAGGGTGATATGCATCCCTTTATTTGCATTGCAACATTTTTCCAAGTCTTTTATTTTCCTTTCTTTGTTATGATTCGAACATTGAGTGCTATGTGCAATAGAAAGAAAAAGAGCACCGCAATTCCACTTGAAGTTAGAACACATTGAGTGCCATGTGCACTCGAAATTAAAGAAAACCATAATGCATTCCCCCATCAAGCGGGACATGTTTTATCTATTTTCTTTCAAAGGTCCTTTATTTTTATAAAGAAGTGTTTCATGGATCTCAGGAACTTAGGGCGAGCATATAGAAGGATAGATTATGGCTTTTGATTTTTACAGTGCTTCAAATGCTTCAAATATTAAAGTGACACTTACCATGACACTGGACTTGTTACGTCATGTAGCAAGACTTGATGTCCTCTATGGGACAAGTCGGTGTGGTAGATACTGTTATGTTGTTGACAATGAGTGGTGATGTGTGGTGGAGAGGCGGGGATCTATCTGTTCAATGTGGGATCTGTTGGTCAATATCGCTCTTGACACTCCATGTCTACTACCTACTGGCCTAGAGACATCATCTCCTTTGTTACCCATAGGTTGGGGGTAGCAAGTCCATTGAAAAATTTTGGGTCAACACTCAATGATTGATTCTATTGTGCTCGAGTATAGCTAACTTTCCATCGATTAAACTCATCTAAGTCATGTGCAAGTAGAAAGTACAAATCAACATCGATGATATATGAAACAAGACACACATGAGCACTATAATTGTGTAATAGAGAGGGAGTTTACCTTCGGACACAACACCTTCCAATGTCTCCTGTAGATCGAACCTAGACATGCTTGAACCTTTGTCTCAAACCTTTGAAAGAAACGTTGCATCACTTTGTAAATTGCAGCGTCATCCATTTCGCAAGAGAGTCATTTACAATGGAATCTCATATGTAGTTCCCTATAACAGGTTTTCCACCATTCATTGTAGCAATTTTCAGGTCCAGGTAAATCGTGCCAGAAAGGACGCACCCTACCCCATTTTTCTCAACCACGAGCATTCGCTTTGAAGTGTCCATGAAATTGTTTTGCCTCTTTTAATACCCTAAGTGTAAGTTGACATTGCACCACTTCTTGGCCTTTATGACCCTCAACTGCATCACTTCCATGGATGGCATTCCTTCCAATCTCTACATCAAAGTCGACTCTAATAGTTTTGGGTTCAGAATATGCAACATTTGTAGCTTCAATGATTTTCCTATACTGTGATGTGGATATTGCTACCCCATTAACACATGGCTCGAGCCTGTTATACAGCTCATCGCGCCATCCACGAGCCATAAAACCACAATGCCACTTGTCAATTTGTGGTTTACTTTGGGGGGATCCCTCGATGGTTTCAAAATACCGTTTGAGGGGGGCTTGGAACCCATACCAAGCACCACGTTGCATGCGCCCAAACAAGGGTAATTGATTTTGGACCTCCCCCCTTTCTATTAAACATTGAGCTCATTGGGGGGGGGGGAATACATATGAGTCGTCGATCTCTGACCTTTATAAACCATTGGATGTTTACCTCTTGATATCACCGTCCATTTGGAACTTGATCATAGCATTTGGTCTCATGTGCTTATTGAATGCTTCAATATTTGGATTATACAAGGTGATAATGACCAAATATTTTACCAAAGGCATCTTAACATATGGTTTAGTTTGGACATAATAATAAATTGGATCGAAAGCCAAATACTTTTTACATAAGTCAATCTACATTCAAAACTTAAAAGCTATCATTTGACTTAGTAATTTGAAAAAGGTAGGGTTGTCTTGAGAATAAAAGAGGCAAGACTAGATAATTAGCTCATCAATTTAATAGTCAAATTTCTTTTAAAGTAAACATTTTAAACCAAGAAACTTGGCAGGATAGAACACGGTGTAAAAAAAAATTGGCTCAAGAAATAATTTGGAAAGAAAACAAGACTCATGGACATGTGTATTGAAAAAGGTGAAATTGGACTTGAAAGGGATGGAGAAATGAGTCAAATTTTACGGAAAAAACAAAAATTGTCTATGTTACAACAACGTCCAACATCCTAATAAAACTTTAATCGTGAATATGGCTACAAGATTAGCCATTCGTGGAATCCCGCCATTCGTCACCTCGATCATTAGGCTTCCTCCTTTTTTTATTTGTGATCATCCCTACCTTTCCCTCTTCCTTACCAATTCAGGGGTTCTTTTCCTCGCATCCTCTACTCAATTTACACTTATCACACTGGATGCACTAGTTAACCTATTTGGACTATCCAAATTAGTATTTCTCCTTAATTTTTCCATAATCTGTATTTTTATTCTCTTAATTAAAGAAATCTTGTGGATTTGGTTCACAATCTCTTTTTCATTTTCTTATAATCCCCCCCTTTTAAATTAATAAACTCCTTTGTTTTTATCATTAACCTTGCTATCATTGCACTTTACTTAAAAAAAATTATCACTTTAATCTCACCATTCTCTTTATTTTTTTTATTAAATTTTTCACTATCACCTTCTTATCCCTTTTATTTATTGAATTCCTAATCTACTAATTTGTGAATTTTACTAATTTACTAAATTTTTAATTAATTTCTTCCTATCTATCCATTATCTTTTATCAACCCTAATATTATTTCTTAATTGAATACCTCACCTCAATGACTTCCTCTATTAATTTAATAATTTCTCCATTCTTCCCATTATCTTTTACCTCCTCTCTTATTATCCCTTAAAAACCCTATTATTTTCCTTCAATTAATACCTAATCTTAACAACTACCTTCATTAATTTATTAATTTATTATTTTTACCATTTCTATATGGTATATTTCCTCTCTCGTGTAACAATTACTGACCATTCATCTTCTATTTAAAGAAGCCTCGACACTCTTTTGCAATCATATTAGCTTATTATGTCCCTGATAATGGGTGGAGTGTCTAGTGGAAAACGTTGGACGTTTCGAAACCTCTCATACAGTGGTATTTAGAAAAATCTTCTTCTATTATGACTAACTATGGAAACCTACAAACTCATATACTTATAATGCTTTCAAAAATAAATCTCACATTAATTCAAATCATAATGGAATCACTTTTATATATAGTCAAGGAAGTGTAGACCGGATGGTTGGGAGGAATTGTTTGTATTCACCATGCCCAGGTTCAAATATCGCTTCGATGACATTTGCTCCTTGTAAGCCGATATGATTGTAAGCCGGATTCTCTGTGTATAATATATTATATAGTGTACTGTATATTATAACCCATTAATTATAACTAGTTGTAACTAATGAGTTATAATATAATATATTATATAATATAGTTGGTTAAGTATAGCTAACCAGTTATATTATTATAATATGTAATATAGTATACTATATATTATATTATTTCAATATGTAATATAGTATACTATATATTACATTATTATAATATATAATATAATATACTACATATTAGCTATAATAATAATAATCTATTTTTAAGGTCACGGCTAAGCCACACCAAATTGGTGTATGAGACCCCTTTGTTTGTGGGACAAGGGACCCCCTCCGCCCAACGATTTGACTGGTAAAGTCTACAAAGGTATACATACCCTACCCCCCTTTGGATTTGAACATGTGACCTCTTAGGCGGATGTACTATATCATATATTATGTAATATAATTCGTTAGGTCATAGTCTAAACATTCTACTTTTTTGTTCTTTTTCAATGATATTTTTCGTTTAATTTTTCTTAAAATCTGACGAGAAATTGTTGGATCTACAAGTTTGAGTGATTAAATCTGTATAATTTAACTACCCTAGGGGTTTTTAGAAATTCTTTGTGAGAAATGAAATTTAAACAACAGAAAATTACAAGATTTGTATTGCCAAATTCTAGTGAAAATACCAAAACGTAGAACGTTTAGACAACGCCATTGGTTAGTTACAAATAACTAGTTATATTATATATTATAACTCATTAGTTACAATGAGTAACAACTAATGAGTTATAATATATAATATACTATAATTTGTTAGTTGTTATATATTATGTAATATAACTCACTATACTATATAATATATACTAATAACAATTCACTTGTATGTGATATATAATATCTAATAATTAATTAGTTATACTATATATAATAATGAATTGTGTATTATATAAAATATTTATAGGAAGTATATATTATTTTTATTTTTATTTTTTTTATCCGAAAGTTGTATTCATTCAAAAAAAAAGTTGTGTTGGAGCAAACAACATATTACATTAGTGTGATTATTTTATCCTTCAATAAGATATAACAAATTCTTGAAATTACATCAAAAAAATTTAGAGTAACAACCAAACAAAGATTCCAAGTCATCCTACAAGTGATTTGTTTTACATAGACACCCAAAATTCATATTACTTAAAAGTACATATCAATGGTGACATAAGTGGAAACTTCCTTCTTCTTTCCCCTCATCAAATTGAGGGGTTCTTAGGCCTTCAATTTTCATTGGTTCTCAGAGTTAGTTAACCATATCATCTTCCTTTGGCATAGCTTGAAGTGAAGTTTATGTTCCTTAATTGTTAGATTCCATAAAAAAATATTACATGCGTTGGGTGAGAAAGAGACTTTGCAACCTATTACAACCAATTTCTAGTGAATCTAGCCTTTATTTCTAGAGCAACAATATGCTCATGACATTGGCATTTTGTGTGGTGCAATCTTGTTCCACTTCATAAATTTTAGAGGAAACTACCAACATAGCACTGCAATTGCTTGGTTATCCTCTTGGTGTCATAAGACTCTAAAAATCTCTTGAACATCAAAATTATCCATGACAACTCTACCTTTGAAACCCGTATGGTCAAGCTCAACAAAACTAACCAAATGTCTGGAATTAACAAATGATTTCCAGAAGTCAAGTGTAAAAAACCTGAATACAATGGAAATGATCCAGGTGGATATTAGTGGCCACCCACCTATTCCAAATTCCAACTGGCTCATCTTGACAGTTTTCATTTTAGCACGTTTCTTTGTAATGGAGACATTCCTTTGTAATTGTGGCTTCTTCACATTTCAGTTCAGAAGGGCACTGCAACCACTACAGTCTCAACACCTTCTATCCAGCAAAAGCAGATTGCAGAAGAGAAATAAGATATTGTTTCTTCACCTATGATGGTGCCTACACAATGCCCCTTCAAGCCCAGAGACAACAGGTTGATGGAACATATTCAACCCCGCCAACAACATGTTCATGACAGCCTTCCACAGACCAAGCAGAGCAACTTCTCCAGCAAGGCACACAACTCACCAAGATTCAAATTCAAAAAATGCTTCCCCTCTTCCCTGGGCACTCAACGCAATGGAGACCATAGCTTCCTAAAGGGGAGGACTGATCTGGGTGGATATTGGTGGCCACCCACCTATTCCAAATTCCAACTTGCTCATCTTGACAGTTTTCAGTTCAACACATTTCTCTGTAATGGGGACATTTCTTTGTAATTGTGGGTTCTACACTTTCGAGGCTATCCTGAATTCCTACACAACATCTAGGTGGATAATGGTGGCCGCCCACCTATTCCAACTGGATTATTTTGGAAGTTTTCATGTCATTACTTCTTTTTGTACTTCCAAGGCCGTTTTGGGGCCCTAAACAATGTTTTATTATCTTTCCATAGTCAAACTATAGACATAGTCGGAGTTTGATGGCATAATGCATAATTCTCAAAAAGACCTTTCCAAAGGGCTATCACATGCCTAAAACTAAGATCGTATGCAAAAGTTACGACCCTGGAAAGTTGATGTACTAACTTACCCCAATGGGGCCCAGATGAATTTTGGTGCTTCATCTCCTAGGGTTAGGTTTTTGGATGTCAAGGGTTTTGGAATTCATGTTTATCATAAAATTGCCTTCAGAGCCTCATTGTAATCATCTTCTTGCGAATGAGCGTAGCCATCACATCTCTTCTCAAAGATAAAGTTGCCACCATTCTAGAAAGTCTTGCACTCTGTATTTTTACAGTCTCTGTACATTTATTTCATTAATAGAAATCATGTATTGATGTAATTATTTGTTTCTGGCAATATTTATGTGTATTTCATTGTAATATCTCTTCTTTCATTTCGTTCTGAAAATAATCCGGATCAGGAAACTATAAACGATCCATGTAGCCAAAAGACATGCAAACCTCTATTTCCATCTATAGAGAAAACAATAAACTCAACAATGGTTGAAAATATTAGAATCCCTGATTCTTTTCCAATCACACAAAAGTTGAAGACCTTTGACCAACACACACAAAATTCGAGGGGAAAAGAAAGAATTATGATTTGTACTTAACCCAAATTCTAAAAGTGGAGAAGGAAATAGTAATTACTAATTTCTAAGGAGGGAAAACTCACAAATTCACACACACTTCCTATAGAGATTCCTCCAAATCATAATATGTTGGAGCCCTCACAAACCACCACCTCCTTGCTTTGAATCCTCTAGTTGTAGGTGCACCAACAAGGGAGAAAACAATAACCATAAAGGAAGATAGGAGAACTAAAAAGAGAAACCTCACAAAGACACTTAAAATTATAAGAAATCAAAACCAGAGAACACCAAGACATCCACCAAAACCACATCTAGCAGACATAGAGGAATAGACCATCCTGAAATACACCTCCACGTGAATCTCGACTTAGCCAAAGTCCCACATTAGTTGTACTAGAGCATTGGATGACATTCAATAGCCATGAGCCTAGTATTACTTCGCATAAGAGCCAACTGAATAGAACTCCATGAACTGCCTCTCCCAAGACTAGGATGGCTTGTTAATAATGAATGTTTCATGTTGAAATTTGTGCTCATTAATACCCACTTAATCCTAAATTTAGGGGATTGATCTATGGTTATAAATCCCACTTTTTAATAAGGTTCCAAGACTAAGCTTGGAAGATAACTTAGCCCAATGATCTGCCTCCTCATTCAATTTTCATTTTATGTGGAAGAAGGAGACTCTTTTGAAAAGAGAGAGATCTCACTTGATTTTGCAAATGAGAATTTTTAATTTAGATCCTTTGGGATTTGATTGATTGATCATTGCTTTAATGACAAGCATCGAATCTCCAAACACTAATACAGTTCTTGCACCTTCCTCCTTAGCTATAGAGAGGCCACGCTACAAGGCATATGCCTCAGCTAGATTATTTGAAACATTCCCAAGACCCCGGGTGTAAGAGGTTATCGAATTAACTCTGGGATTATGAAGACCCCCCCTTGCACCTATCACCCCTATTTTTAATTGTTTTACTATTAAAAGGTAATAGTATATTTAATCAATTATGAATTATATAAATCTAAATATTTTGGCACTACATCATTTATTTTGTGCACAATAATCTAAAAAAAATATTATTACTTTTTACTTTCATCTTTTAACTCTACGTTAACTCAACTTACTTGGAAATTATTATTAATAACACAATATAGATTACCCTTCACTAGATAACACCTCTAGCTTAAAACGATGTGACATATGATTTTACTATTTTAATATTGTCCTTAGGAGGCCCATTTTAGATCTAAATTTTATATAATGAAAAACAGATCTAAAGTTGAAACGACTACAGTGAACTTAAGCTTAACTGCGTGACTATCTTCTTGTAATTTTAATGTTTTAACATATTTAAAATAAATAAATAAATAAAAATAAAAATCTTTAACTATTGCGACATATGAAATAGACTACAATATCAAAGACACACAATGGAACACAAACCTTTACCTTGGAAACCCATAGGGATAAATCATTCAATAAAAGATTATGCCTATAGTCTTTTTATTTTATAAATATTGCAATACATGTTATAAATCTATACAAGCTTACTATGAAGCCATGATACACTATGGTGTTATAAAATCCTATATAATATGCTTATGTCTCTTTGCTTTATTATCATCCTCTCCATAGTTCTACTCATAATATGGAATAGATTATGGCCAGTGAAAATGTGAACCCTTTCCCCACCTTGTGCTAGGTTTTTGATAGCTAGAATAAGGGTAAGGAACACAATCATTCACCTTGGAAACCCATAGGGAGAAATCATTCAATGAAAGATTATGCCTATAGTCTTTTTATTTTATAAATATTGTAATACATATTATAAATCTATACAAGCTTACTATGAAGCTACGATACACTATGGTGTTATACAATCCTCTATAATATGCTTATGTCTCTTTGCTTGATTATCATCCCCTCCATAGTTCTACTCATAATATGGAATATATTATGTCTAGTGAAAATGTGAACCCTTTCCCCACCTTGTGCTAGGTTTTTGATAGCTAGAATAAGGGTAAGGTTTAGGACTTTGAAACCCATTTCAAAACTCCATGACACTTCTATAATTATCTAGTGGATTCCCGCACATTACTAGCTCCCCATATTTGAATTATGGTGAGCTAATAAAGTTACCACTTGCACATACAAAGAGTATTAGAATCGTTACCTTGTCGATGTCATGAATTTCACATATGAACTCCATTTTAGGTGCATGGTAACTCATTGGAAAGATGTCAACGAGAATAAAAATTCTCATATGGAAACCCTCATCCATCACAATACCAACAAAACATTGTCTAGGACCCCGAAAAAAATGTTAAAAGTTGATGTCCTGAAATTTGATAAAAACAAGACCATCTATGAGATGTCCCAAATCCTAATCCCACTAATTTTGAGCATCATAAATTCCTATGGTACTTATGTAAATCCATTTTGGATAAAGGAGGGAAAAATTATGGAGAGAGATGCATGAGTGTGGGGATATGAGAGTAGGGAGTTAATGGAGGATCTTGGTAGGGAACATTTTAGATTTTGCTAAAACAATATAGGTGGTATGATCCAACCCTTACTATTTTGGCATGAAATTGAGTGTCATTGTGGATAAGTGGATATGGGATGATGATTTTTTGGGGGGTAGAAAAGTGTCACCGTAAATATGAAAATATGTAGTTTTGCATGATGGAGTGGGGTTATCATAATGAGACAATAAATAATGGGAATAATAACAAACCATACATAACCTATATACCAAGGGAATATTGTAATTGATGTAATGAGGGAATAAGTCACTTATTATGGTAAAAATAAGGTAGATTAAATAATATTGCATGTATAGGGTAGGAATTACTTCGAAGAAGAAAATGCCTTACATGGCCACAATTGGGTATCGTACAACTAGATGACTAATGTGGATGCAATCAAAATTGACTAATCATAGTACTTCAAAAAGTTTCGAGTGGATAATTTGCTAGCAAGCATGATTTTTTGTGAACATGAGAATGGATAATGGTTGTGATGGTCAATAGGGATGATCTTGGCATGCTAGAGCACTTATTTTGCACACACACTGGAAGTCTAGCAAAGTTATGTTACAAGAATGGATTGGAAGATGGGCATAATTTTTTACATGTGCATATTAGAACCATAGCACAATTACCTTTCACACACAAATTGGAAGCTTGATGTGGTTATTCTACACCTGCATGCTAGAAGCCTAGTGTGATTACTCGTCATGCATGGACTATATGCCCAATGCAATTACTTTACACATGTAGACTAAAACCCTAACATAGTTATTATACATGCACACACTAGAATCCCAACACAATTACTCATTGCATGCAAACTAGAAGTTTGGAATGGTTATTGTGTTACTTCAATGGGATTTGGTGTTGGGTCACCATTGCTAAAAAGGTGTTGTTATGGATTCCAACCCACAATCATGGGTCTATTAATTATCATGGTTATGATGCATAATGTTTTTATAAATTGATCATTTGATGATAAATCATGTGAGAAGTTAAGAGAGAATGAAGTGATGTTAATATTGGTTGTGGTGCATGAAATGTTGAACATGCAAAGACACTAATGGAGTCTTAGTGTGCACCATGGGGTGTGTGTGATGATGATGCCTTGGTGTATCATGCCATGAGTGATGCCTTGGTGCATCATGCCATGAGTGGGTCAATGCATGTTGGTATTTACTGATTTTTCAAGCAAGTATTAAACATGGCATAGATGTGATATTGTCTATTGAAATAGAGAAACGTGTACGAGAGACAAAAGTGATGAGCCCATATTGGTGTCCAAGTTTAGCTCGATAACCTTGTTCCTATCATATATATAGGGTAGTGTCATTGAAAAAAATTGCATCAAATTCTACAAATGTTGTAGGTGGTGGGTTCAATTACTACCACCACTTAAGAGTGAATCCTTGTAGAGTATTAATAAAGAAACATATTTTTATTGTATCTATAATAACTTTGAATGTTGCATGGTAACTTTGTACAACAATAAGGTAAACTTTGCCTTCCATTATTTTGTCGTATTTCGGTATTGCAAGAACATAGTTGGCGATAACGATTGGGGTGTACACGCAAAGTGAATTTTAGAGGCTATGGGATGAATTAGATGAGGCAGGTGATATAAGAATGACACTACTTCAACAACAACACCAAGCCATTATTAACTTCTACATAAGAGTGTGTGTGTTGTTATTTTGTGAACACACTCTGATTAACACATAAAGCATGTTCTCACCATAAAATTAGTGTGTTGTTATTTTGTGAACTTATTAACACATAAAGCATGTTCTCACCATAAAATTGATAGTTCTATTGAAGTGAATGATCTACTTAATATAATCAAGATAACTATTAAGGCATTATAGTATGTGGAAGCATGCTAAAATATGACACACATAAGACAAACTCTACAAGCTCTCGAAAGCAATTGACATGCATATTAATAAAAACATTTACTCAATTTGCATATATAATCTATGTGAAATGATTGAATATTTAAACAAAATAGGTGTTATGTTTATCATAAATATAGATTAACATACATTTAACACTACTAAAATCACGAGTGGAGCAAAAAAATGCTTTGGCGTAGTTTTATTAATTTTAAAGGCAATAGACCTATAATAAAACTAAGCCCTTATTGTTTGAGGAGTTTATGTCATAAAGCATCTATGGGTTGGGTAATGCTCACCTTGTGAGATTGATTAGTCAAGTTATCACTCTATTAATTTAAGGCTAATTCTTTTGCTAAATAGTGTGTGTTTTATTTCTCAAATGATCTAGATTTAGGAGCGAAACGAACTGATTAACAAACTGAATACAATAAACACGAAGATATGAAGAACAATACAGATATCCAGTGAATAATATCTTCCATTGAATAAATGAAATATGTTGAAACTGTAAAACTGCAGAACTGAAACAGTTGCTCGGATGGTGGTAGCTATCTCTGAGAAGAGATGTGGCTGCTACGCGCATTTGTCTAAGAAGAATGATTACAATGAGGCTCCAAAATCCTTTTTAACATTACTCGTGGATGCCAAAACCCTAGACATCCAAAAACCTAACCCTAGGAGATGAAACGCCAAAATTTATGTGGGACCCTATGGGTAAGTTGGTACCTCAACTTCCCGAGGTTGTAAATTTTGCATACGACCTCCATTTTAGGCGCGTGATAGCCTGTTGGAAAGGTCTTTTCGAGAAATATGCATTATGCCGTCAAACTCTAACTCTGTGTACAATTTGACTATGGCAAGCCAAAAAACCATTGTTTAGGGCCCCAAAACGACCTTGGAAGTACAAAAAGATGTGCTGACATGAAAACATACAAAATAAGCCAGTTGCATTAGGTGGGAGGCCACCAGTATCCACCTAGAAGATTTGTAGGGCTTCAGATAGCCCTAGAAGTGTAGAACCCATAATTACAAAGAAGTATAGAAAAACATGTTGAACTAAAATTTTTCAAGAGGAGCCAGTTGGAATAGGTGGGTGGCCACCAATATCCGCATGGATCAGTCCTCCCCCCTTAGGAAGCAATGGTCTCCATTGTGTTGATTTCCCCCATCGAGTGAGGAAAATTCTACCGAATTTGGCCCCGGGTGAGACACTTTCCTTGGTGGAGGAGCTTCCCTGCCTTGACAAACCGATAAAGTTGGATCCTCTGCTGGCGAGTGCCCTTGACCTGTGTGTCCACTATATGATCAGTGGATGCATGTTCCATGCAGGCAGGGTTGAGCTTTGTTGGTGTCAGCTATTATGTGATCTCTGAGGTGTCCAATAATGGTGGAAAAAATGGTCGAAGGAGGTCCACATTGAACATTGGGTGCAAGCCAAGGAAGGGTGGAGTGTTGAGCTCAAAAGCATTGCTACCCACAGCCTTGGTGATAGTGTAAGGCCCATCGCAAAGTGGACGGAGCTTTCGATGGGGCCTTGTAAGATGCTCTTTCTGCAAATGTAACAAGAGCTTGTCTCCAACCTGAAACTGGTGCGGTACCCTGTGTTGATCATGGTGTTGCTTGTACTTAGCATTGCATTTCTGCAAAATCTCATGGACCTATTGGTGGATATGTTGAATTCGCTCAATGAATCTGGTGGATTTTTCAGCCTCAAATTGAACATGGGAAGAGTCTGTCTGTGTGGTTGCAAGAGGTAGTGTAACATCAATGGGACCCAAGGGTTGGAATCTCAACCCCACCTGAAATGGGCTATGGTCGATGGAGCTATGAAGAGCCTTGTTTAACTGTGTTGAACATAGGGGAGACTATTATCCCATGTACGCATATGCTTAGAGTTGTACATGCGCAGGATGTGCACAATCATCTAATTGACGACCTCTGTCTGGTCGTCTGTTTGGGGGTGGAAAGTAGTGGATTTAGTGAGGTTGGTGTCCAACATTGACCAAAGACTCGACCAAAATGTGTTGAGGAACCTGTTGTCCCGGTCAGAGATGATGGTTTGTGGTATCCCAAAATGGACCCACACTCGTTCGAAGAAGAGCTTGGCAGTATTTTCCGCTGTGATGTTCTTCTTCCAGGCTGTGAGGATGGCCATCTTCAAAAACCGATCAACGACCACAAATACACAATCGTTGCCTTGCTTGGTGGACGGAAGGCCAGACATGTAATCCATCGAAATGGATTACCAAGGCTTCTCGGGGGTAGGAAGAGGGGTGTATAAGCCTTGCTTCTTGATGGTTGGCTTGGAAATGGCATAGGCAGTGAAAGATCTGATATACTTGTTGACGTCATGTCAAAGTTTTGGCCAATAAAAATGTTTATGTAGAACGACCATAGTTTTCTCCGTGCCAAAATGTCCTGCCATCCAAATGTAGTGGGCTTCCCAAATCATCTTTGCACGCTCGCTTGTAGGAACACAGAGATGGCCCAGATGGCATAACAGTTTGTCTTGAATGTGAATATCAGTGACATTCACACCTGTCCCAAAGAGTTGGTAGGTGGTGGCAAAGTCTGGATCTTGCTGATAAATTTGGGACCACTCAAATGCCTCATGCCCACAGGAATGGAGCACAATGGTGAGTGCAACCACAGGAGGTCGGTTGAGGCAGTCAGTGACATGATTTTTTCTCATGTCATATACTTGATGTTGAGATGGAACTATTGCAGGTAGGTGGACCACTTCTGATGGCGGTCATTCTACAACTTCCCCTGTGTCTGTATGAATTGCAGAGGCTTGTGATTAGTGTGAATGATCATCTCCTTTCCCAAAATGTAATGTTTCCATTGAAGGCATGCTTATACAATGGAATACATTTCCTTGTCATAGGTGGGGTATTTCCGAATAGTATCTGAGAGTGTCTCACTATGGTATGCCACCGGATGACAGTGTTGAGTGAGAACTGTGCCTACAACATAGTCAGATGCATCAGTCTCAATCTCAAACGGTTGTTGCAGATCAGGAAAGGAGAGTATTGGAGCTGAGCACAAGTGATGCTTCATATCATCAAATGCTCATTGTTTTTCCTTCCCCCATAGGAAATTTTCCCTACCACCGCCCTTGGTCACTTGGCTAAGCGCCCATGCAATATGGGATAATCCCAACATGAACCAACGTAGAAGTTGGCCAGTCCCAAGAAGCTACGAAGCTCAGTTAGTGTGGGCAGGGTTGGCCAATCACGAATGACTTGGATGTTAGTTGGATCAACATGCACCCCATGCTCATCAACAATGTAGCCCAAGTATTGGACCATGTTCATTCCAAAGGATCATTTTTCCAAGTTGGCATATAACTTGTGTTGTCGTAGAGTTCTCAAAACCTGTTGAATATGTCGCATGTGCTCCTCCCAAGTTCTGCTAAAGATGAGGATGTCATCCAAATATACCACCACAAAATAATTGGTGAAGGGTCTCAATACATCATCCATCAACCTCATGAAAGTGGTTGGTGCATTTGTTAAGAAAAAGGGCATGACCAGCCATTCGAAGAGACCTTCTTTAGATTTGAAAGTTGTCTTCCATACATCAGTTGGTTCAATGGGAACCTAGTGGTAGCCAGACTTTAGGTCAATCTTGTTGAAGAACCTTTCCCCCTTGAGTTGGTCACGAAGGCCATCAATCCTGGGAATTGGATACTGGTTCCTGACTGCGATTTTATTTAATGCTCTGTAATCAATGCAGAGTCGCCAGGTCTCGTCCTTCTTCTGCACTAGTACAATCGAGCTTTCGCAAGGTGAGGAATTGGGTCTGATGTGCCCCTTTTGAAGAAGCTCTTGGATCTTATGCTTGATTTTGTCATTTTCCATCAACGAGCGATGATAGACTGGTCCATTAGGTAGAGGTGCACCGGGGGTTAGATCAATTGGATGCTTGACTTGGCAGTGCGTCGGTACCCCAGTGGGTGAGGAGAAGATGTCTCTGTACTCTTCCACGATCCCGCCTACTTGCTTCTGTTGCAAAGAGAGGCTATGTGTAGAGGTCACGAATGTGGCGATGACCTTCTATTTACTGTGAGCACGGATCACAAAGAAGATGAAATTTCCGGTATGTGAAATGACCTTACTACATTGCTTAGCAGAGATTAAAGAAATAGCTGTAGGTGGTGCTACCCCTAGTATCTTGTACAATTGTCTACCCAAAATAATAATAACACTGCGGGGTCTAGACTCATACACAACATGACGCTTCCACAAATATGGTTGTCCTAAAAGAACATCACAAATTCAAGGGGATCAATATCACACAACACCTCATATTTGAAAGGCTTGATGTCATGGGGCAGACGACATTGTTGGCTGACACAAATATCTCTTCCTTGGCGAAGCCAGCCGATGGTGTAGGGTTGCGGGTGTGGTTTTGTCGGCAGGTCCAACTGCTTGATGACTTCTGTTGAGATCAAGTTCTTCTGACTTCCGCTATCGACAATGAAATGAAGCGAAGCCCCCTTTACCCACATCTGTGAGCGAAAAATGTGCTCCCCTTCCTCTAGTTCTTCTGGTTCGCTTGGCTTAACTTTGGTGGTAGTGACAATGGCACTGGGTTCAACATCGATAATCTGCTTCCCTCCTTCTGTATTTTATTCGGAGTCAGAATCAACCTCTGACTCGAAAGCCTTCAACTTGGCCACGAGTGACTGCTTGGAGTGACATTCTTCAATGTTGTGCCAAGGGATTTTATGGTATTCACACCATTTTCCCGTGTCCTCATTCATCTTCTCATTTCCCTTCTTGTGTTGCGGTTTGGACTGGTTGTCCTGAGAGTATCCATCTCTGTTCTGTCCCTTGTAGTGTGGGTTGAGACCACCTTTCCCTACTTCAGCTGTGAGGAGTTTGCAAATCCAAACTCTTGCATCTTCTGCTTAAATTGTTGCTCAATCTTGACAACATATCTATAAGTCGTACCCAATGAGGCGATGTCTAGAAACTCCATTTATGTTTGAATGTATCTATGCAAAAAAACATGCCATTTGAGCACYAGATATCTCTCAGAGTATTTGATACCAAATTTGGTGCATAGGGTATGAAAATTATTGGTGAAATCTGGTACTGTCTGGTCCCTTTCCTGAAGCAGGGTGGTCCATCTAGTGTACTGGTCCTCGTAGCTTCCAACAGGGTAGTATTGTTCTTTAATGGCATCCTGAAAGGAATCCCATGCAGGGGAAACCAAAAATATTGTAGATTCCTCTATGGCCCTTTGCTCAGAGTAAGTACCCCACCAGTCCTTAACATGGGTGATGACCTTGAGGAGTGCAAAAGTAATATTTTCCCTATC
>SNQJ01S0157425.1:0-14232 GCA_010110895.2 Picea sitchensis
TCTTATGCAGAAGTTGGATCTGGGTTGGTTGAATCTTGTTGGACTAAAGAGTATGCTACTTCAGCTGCAGACAAGGGCATGGACATGCCCAGGTACCCTGCCCCATCCATTGTGTCCGATGGGAAAGGAAGTATCCATAGATCGTTGAAGTAAGTCATGCGGAACGACGAAACTTGAAAAATATCAACCTTATGGTGATTGGATATAAACTTGATATTGCCTTAAGGGGGTGGGTAATCGAAGGTACCCATCAAAGATGAGCACAAACCAACCCCTACGTTGACCATGCATGGTTGAGGATTATCAATCATCAGGACTATGGATGCCCCCAATGAAGGGTCAGGTCTAGAGAAAGACAATTGATCGATGGTCACAATCTGGCCCTCATGTGGAAACAACAAGACCCGGAAAACTATAGCAACCACAGCTTTCATGGCATAAGTCCAACTCCTCCCTAACCAGAGTTTATAGTCGAGGGGTGCATCAACTACTTCTACGGTCTTCCCTCCTAACTGCACAGGGAAAGAGGGAATGATACCATGTGGTCAGAACGAACAACCATCGAAAGCGGTGAGGAGAGTAGGTGACGGAGACAAAACAGGCTGGTCAATGGCCTTCCAACATGCCAACGACATAACGCATGTCGAGGCGCCCTCATCAACCATCGTGTGGAAGATATTCCAAGTAAAAAAAAATTGGGATAAGCCACTACTATCTGAAATGCTACGTGGTAAGGTAGACGAGGTTTTAAGTTGGTTGTATCCAACATGATTGTACCCGGATTACAAGTCTCGGTAGATCCTAAAGCAGTTAACAAGGATTTCCTCTAGAAAGGGCAGCTTTGGAGGACCTCCAAAGCAGACATCGCACAAGGGGTTTGTGATAGATCTTCCACCACAGAATAGTTATGGGCGGCCCTTGCAGTTTGGGTTGTGACAAGATTTTTTGAACGCGCCTTTGGGGATGCGTGTCATTGTTTCACCCAACATCTTCTCAATCTGTAGAGGAAGAGATGGGATTTCGGCTTCTTTTCCCTTCTCAAAAGTACTTGGTTTACTATAGTCATGCGCTCTAGTCGATATAAAAGCATCACCTTTCACCATATATACATTCGTGGATGTGGGGTTGTTCGAAGATGGAGAGGGCCCTTGGCTGCCCCCTTTCATGCTTACAGAGGCTTGGGTTAGATTTTTCCCATGTTGAAATGGATCGGTTAACAAAGTAGGTTGTTGCTGCATCACAAACTTTTGGGCTTCTGAAGCCGAGGACATAGATGGGTCGGGTGGTCTTTCATGCACAACTTGTATGGATACCTCGCCTTTCGTTTCTCAGTGTTGTCCCTGCCAGCATTATCGGTAGGTTTTTTATCCCCTTTACCCTTCTTTCTTTGTTTTTTCTTTCCTTAAGGCTATTGGGTGGCCTTTGGATTAGTCAATTGCACTATGTGTACATCCGACATTTTGGTAGGGGGAGCAGCCAAAGAAGTAGTTTGGTTGGCCGCTATGTGTTGTATAGACAATTGTTGCAACTGCTTCATCAATTGCTCAGCGGGCTTTGTTTGTGCTGAACCAACAATACCATCAGCATGTGGTCCATCTCTCTGCCTGTTTTTATCAAGTATTGAGCGTTGCGCATCTGGCAAGATATCGTATAATAAACCGGACTGAGAATAGATTAGCTCAAGTTGTTGAGCTCTCATGATGGCATATTCTTCGGAAAATACTCTCGACGTCACGACATATTTGGATAACTATGGGACCAAAGACTTAAGGAACCACTCGAGCAAGAATGTTGGTGGGATTGGTACCTTAATTAAAATCTTTTGGTGTCTCCATTCTTGGATGTGATCAGAGATATGGTCCACTTTTGTTTTTGAGAAATTGGCCAACAATTCGGTGCCAGCGTCGTATCTCATAGGTAACTGGAAATGGTTTAGGAAAGCCATCACCAGTTCACCGAAGGAATATTATCTTGAGCGATCGATCTCAATGTACCATTTCATGGCACTCCCAATGAGAGTACGTTGAAACAATAGCAACTATACGGAGTCGTCTTTCAATGAGTTAGATGAGCACCAAAGATGGAAGGTAGTCACATGATTGCATGGATCTTCGTTAGGCTTGGCTTCAAACTTTGGGATGTTTGAAGGCAACTTCGTCGGCATAGGAGGCCAACGCAGATCATGATAGATAGGGTCATTCAACAACCTTGTCAATTCTGGCAAATGCAAAGTTTTCAGGAAGGGTAGTTTGCGTTGTTGGTGATAACTTGGGAAAAAGGGGCCTGGAGTTTGACTGGCACCAAGTTGCCAGGAAAAGTTCGGCTACTGGCCTGGGTTCTGGTAAAAACCATGGCCATGGCCAGTGTATGGATTTTACGTGTGAGGAGACATCATCAGCTGATTTCCAAAATAGGACATAGATGGTTGGGCATGCATTACATTCGAAGGACTTTGGGAAGGGTTGCCCCATGTCGGTCCCGTGGGGATAAGCATAGCACTTTATTCGAGGTTCCATTGATTTTGAAAATAATTACCCCAGATCGGCATTCCTGAAGAGGGAACGGATCCCTGCCAAGAATTCCAAGGTCCTGATGCGGAATAAGTTCCTGGGTGTGCCCCCTGTGCAGGAATAGTACCCTGCATAAGAATAGATTGTTYGAGACTGAGATTTCCCCYAGTCGGGAAAGCAGTTGACGAGAAAATGGTGTTGAACCTACCAACATATTATGTGAAGGTGGTCCTTGACTCCCTGCTCCAAATAAACTATGGTKTGCAGGCGGCCCGGCGGATGGCTGGTGTGTGCCACCGAGCGAAGGGGATGAAGGAGGTATATGAACTCCTCCGTAAGGGAAAGTGTTAAAAGGAACGGAGGTGCCCCCCATGTGGCCTTGCAGAGGAGCATTAGATCTCCCTTCCCCCAGACCTGAAGTCTATGAAGTGGAGTAGGAAAGTACAGGACTTGTACCTGAACTAGACATCCCATATGAGAACAGAAGGCCTGTCGCACTTTGTGTGAAAGGGGTTATGTCCACCGCAAAATATGATATTGGACCACTGTGTGATGTAGAGGCAGTCAAGACCATGGTGGCTTGGACCGGTGACAGTGGGTTAGGAGGTGGAAACTCTCCTGTGGTGACAACCAAAGTGAGAATTGAAGAATTCCTAGGAGGAGTAACAGCATTTGCTTCCATTGTTGCGTGCAACACTATTTGTCACTCATAAGGATGAACCGATACGATGGTGGGTGCCGAAATATTAGTGGTGGAGGTTTCAACTAGACCAAAAGCTTTCGCTCCAAGGTCTAAAACGGTCGATTCCTCTAGATGTTGGTCGGGCACAATTTCCTGTGACCCAGTCGCTTCAAAAGACCCTTGTTGGTCTAGCTTTCACCTTAGTGGTGGCGGGGGTGGCTCCAGTGTAACCGGCGGTAGGCCAAGAAGCCTTCATGATGGGTGGAGCTTGTGATCCTCCACTGTGTGAGAAGATCAAATACACTCTAGGGAATTCTAGTCGTTCAAAAACAACACACACTAAAAAAGTCCTTATAAGATAAGACATGCAAACACTAAATTAATTGGAAGAATAGTTACAACAACCAACACTAGAGCAACTTACCGGTGCAAGTGCAACTCGAACAGGGAAGCACCCTCTAGGTATAATCTACAAAGCGTGGCCCGATGGCTGTCCTAGGTACTGCAGTATACCCCCACAGTCACCTATGTATGTCCCTAAAAAATATAGGCAACTAGGTTGCCAGCGCGCGAACAGTCACCAAGCGGGTACAGTCGAAAGTCGGGTAGACCATAATGAGTAGGGTATCGAGCCTGAAACATATCAAGGGTATCGAGAGAAAGTGGTTCAAAAGACAACTGAGGACCTCGAATGGATTCAAGACCCACGAAGCTCCTTGGCAAATGCAATCGACGGAATCCCAACACAAGCCCTATATATGTGTTCTCCACTACGATTGGTCCATCTTTGGAGGGATTATMTCCGCTACCTTTCCGCACATGACCTCATGTTTATCCCTTGTGTTAGAGGGGGGTCCCGTATAAATTTTACGATACTGGACTTGGACACTCCCTAACTCAAACTCCAATGTTTGATTTTAATGGCCTTGAAGAGTTTCCTCTCCAACCTAATCCAAGGCCCTAATCCTGAACTAGTTGGTTAACCCTACAAACATAAAAGTCTAATGAATTTTAAATTTAACATTAACTTTATGGCTTGTCTTATGTCAAAGGGTATGAAAGTGAAACTAGTGATGTTTGAAAGACGAAAGTAAAAATGAACAAAAAACTGGAAACAAAAACCTTCACTTAACGCAAATTTTCAACAACTTTTCAAAATTTAAAAAAAAATTCTAAGATATTTTGAACAGCAAACTCAAAGAAGGATTTCACTTGACTACGAGCTACTTACGATCTAAGCAAACTGTCAATAACTTATGAAATCAAAGACTTTCCCTAGTTACTAATGCAAAACAACACTTTTCAACCAAACAAAGAAATGAAAGATTTTTTTTTTATTTGAATGTTCACAAAGCAAAAAGCAAAAATATCAACAAGTCAAAAACCAAGAAACACTTCTGGCCTAATCACAGATCGCAAAGAATCACTTCAAGAAATTACACACAAGCAACTTAAAAAAGGACTCTCACACTTGTCTAAAAACCCTAAAAAAAAAATTTGATGAAAACTTTTAAATGAAAAAAGAAAGCTATGGCTGAGATCAAACCTAAGCTATTGACTGCTAGGACAGAGATTCGAAAAACCTAAGAGGTATAACTCTTGTCAAGGGAAAGGATGACTGCCTCACCCTCAACAAAAACTATCCTTCACAAGCACATTGATGACAATTCAATAGCAAGCATGTGCACGCGAGATGTGTAGATCCAGAGGGTGTGTACACGTGTGTTGGCCTTATACAGGCCGTGTGTATCTCTAAAAATCTAAAACAAATAAAAACAAACAATCCAAACCAGGAAGAGACCACTAATACTGAGAACTAGGATCTCTTGAAGGTTTAGACACTTTCTTTAACAGAAAAAAGAAAACAATGTAAGCAAAAATTCGTAAAAAAAAMCAATCTGAGATGAACCCTAAACTATAGACTGCCAACAACCAAGACTAGAAATAGTTCCAGAAAACCCCTGAGAATGATTGATTCTGACAGGGAAGAGGATGACTGCCTCAAAAAATTTATGGAATCATACATGCTACTATTACTTCTTCAGCTAGCATTTACACGCGAGTTGTAAGAAAGTAGGGCATGGGTACACGCGTGCAGACCTTATGCAGGCCACGTGTACCTCTGTGGGTCTCAAAAAAAAAATATAGTCAAGCAAAGAAATAGAGATAGCTGGTATGGAAGACCAGAATCTCTGTTAGCTCAGACTTTGCAGAAAATTCAAAAAACAGGAAAGAAAACCAGTCTTTTAAAAATACCCAAAAATCTTCCCAGGAACCCTAGAGACTTCCCCAGTATGGTCGCTAATTCTGTTGTGGTGGGAAATCCCCCTACGGACTAGCATTTAGGGTTATATTATGCATGCAGATAAGACCGAAAGAATCTTACTTTCTATCGTCATCCCAGACCTAATCCCCATTCATTTTAAGCAAATACATGGTTAAATGAACATAGCTTGTTCTGGACATTCGATGTCGATCCTTCTTCACGCTTGATCGCTTGTTAGCAGCTATCCTCCCAAGACTGACCTGCGTACAAAACAAGAAACAAACTCTACATGCATTTTTTCTACAAATTAATGGGTTAGAGATTCAAACATATATTCACTAAACTATGAAGAACTCATATAGTGGGATGGGAAAAGAATTTCTTTATTATTAACTTTAATGAATCAACTTACAATGTCAAGACCGACCACCACTCCGCGAACCTGATCCTAGGCTCCTCTTCAAATGTCCTCCAACTTCTTTTCTCTATATCTCTCTTTGCACAAGGATGGCTAAAGGGTTGGGACAATGGGAATGTGCAATTGGGTAGAGTTTCTTTACTATTATTCTCCTCTTCCAAATGGGACCCCTAACCCTTCTTTTATAGGCTAGAATAAGCTCGGTATTTGGATGAACCCTCGGCCATGGATGGCCGGAAGATTCAGTTAACTCACCCAAAGTTGTGTGTTATGTCAGAAACTTTCATTTTTCCGTGCTTCTGAAGGTCCACACAGGCTGTAGTGGGCTAGCTAGCGTGGACACTGTAGATCCACACGGGTTGTAGTGGGTCAGCTAGCGTGGACTTTCAAAAATATATTTTTTAGAAGAGTTGTTCAGTAGTGTTTTGGCAAAGAAGGAATCTGAGATGGCATGATGCCAGGTAAGCATGTATGGTGAAAATTAGGGTTATAATAGTAGGGTAACACTATAATTATTCCTTATGGTAGGAATGTACTCCTCAATCAATACTTGCTTGTTACAATGACCATATTCGTCACTATGTTTCATTATATTGCTTACACTTCTTTATATAACTCTCTCTATCTCCTAAGGAATGCACTCCTCAAGAAATACTTGCTTGTTACAATGACCATATTCTTCACTATGTTTCATTACATTGCTTACACTTCTTTATATAACTCTCTCTATCTCCTAGGAACCTTCTAGAGAGCCTTATCACATTTATTACATCTAACTACCATAGTAAGCTTTTATTAATATAGTGGACCTAGTCCACCTTACATTGAATGGACACATTCTCATATAGTACCTAGGGAGGTACCCAATGGGAATCTGGTTATGTATTAGTGGAAGTCATTTATTATATGAGAATATGTTCATTCAATGTAAGGTGGACTAGGTCCACTATATTAATAAAGACCCACTATGCTAGTTAGATATAATAAATATGAGAAGTCTCTCTAGAATGTTCTTAGGAGAGAGAGAGAGTTATATAAATAAGTGTAAGAAATGTAATGAAACATAGTGAAGAATATTGTGAATGTATCAAGCATTTCTTGAGGAGTGTTATCCTTCCTTAAGGATTAATGTAATACCCCAATGTCAAGCCCCTGTTGAATTGTAAACATGTTTTGTAGGCTGGTGAGCCAAGTGATTATAAGTTGGGTGGATTATGTGATTTTTAGGCCAGAGATCCTAGATCCTAAAGGATAGTGAGACTATTTTTGTATATGTAAAAAATGGTATCATTAATATAAAACATCGTTGTGTGTAGACTGTTATCCCTGATTTCTAGGGATAACTGGGAGATCATGTCTCGAGGCCCACAGGTCCTAGACATGGAGTACTGAGAGCAGCATTGACCTGAGTATGGCCCTGGAGGGCCCATCCTTTTCTTCTTTCGTCAGATTCATCTTGTCAGCAGCAGCAGCATCCATCACCATCGGCTTGGTCTTGTATCGGAGAAGGCTCTTGCTCCATGAGGTAATTGGTCCAGGTATCATGGTATGTATCACTTTTGATCATTATAACCTTTAAATGTATGCATCTAATTCCTTTTTATTTCTGACGACTGCATGGATCTTACATTGACCCACTTGACCATGCTTGGGGAGATTGATTGGGTGCCCTAGCAAGCCTGTACCCATAGGTTTTGGTTTTCCACTAAGGGGTTTCTAAAGAGCCATCGTCCGATCCCATCATACCATCACTTTTCCATCTTGTCTCCCGCTCATTTGTCCCATTCCCCTTGTATGGGCATTAGGATGATCTGTTTGTGGGGTTGCACCTTATCTCATGGGAAGAAGGGGCTAAAGGCCCAGAAGGTAAAAGAACTTGGTAAAATATAAAATCCTAAAAATGAAACCTCAAGATGCTTCGCCTAGGGATCCCCGAGAAGGCAATAAAAAGCCACTTAGAAAGAAACAAGAGGGACCAAAAAAAAAATAACAAACAAGACCTAATCAAGAGGATAGGGGGTCTCATCACGAGCCATCCTATTATGTTCATGGGTACCTAACAGCATGACATTTCCACTATCCGGTTACCACGCCAGGGAAGTGACCTTTGGTTGCATAGCCAAGGGAAAGGGGGTCTCATCATGAGCTAGCCTTATCACCACTGTGAAAGTACTTGTGGGTAACGTTGTCAGCTCTGGTCACCACGCCATGGAAGTTTCCTCTGGTTAGCCCTTGAATAAAAAGAAAAAGAAGTAGAAAAAGTAAATAAACAAAAGAATAAAGGCAAAAGGGGCTTGGAAAAATTTGCATCCATGAAGGGTACAACTTGCCTTCTACAAAGGCACCCACAGGTAATATCATGCATCCTTGGCTCTCACTCTACCTGTATGTCTGGACATCCATTAAACCACTTCACCTCGTTTACATGGCTTGGATGAAACCCCTTGGAAACTTTCCTTTCCTTATGGATACTAGCCCAATAGGGTATCTTGTCCTTTTTCTCAACCTTGTATTGTAGGTCTTTGTAGAGTCTTTGAGCTATTGAATGATATATTATGGATTTTATGCATATGTTTGATAAAATTGATGATGAAATGTGATTGACATTACTATGATCCCTGTGACTAATGATCCCATGGAGGGCATAGTTTTTTATGTGCAAGACCATGCCTGACGGACAGGTACCACGTGGACCAGTACACATGGGGAGATGATTCGTTCTGACCTCCATGGGGCTGAATAGCCCATCAGATGGTTGTTGAGACCCCATCAGGGGCAGGGACAGGACAGTGCTTGACCAAGGTCTTGCACAGGAGAAGAAGAGGATGTTCCATCAGGGGCACTTTGGTTGAGCCAGACCTAAGGGGATTGACCCACTTGCAGTGGAACGTTGGCCCCAGATGACCCAGGATGTCACCAGGAGGCTTGTGACTTCATCATGAGCATACGGTAGATGGAAAGGGTTGTTGGCACATGTGGCAGTTTGGAAGAGCCCAAGGAGGGCTAACGTTTGGCTTCTGGATGTTACACTGGCCCCAAAAGGGCCTAACGTCTCCCTCAGGAGGACTTGACGTCTCACTTTTTGCTCATTTAGGGTTTTAAAAGAATATTTAATGTAGAAACAGTATGATTTTGGTTTAAATCCTTGTCGGCTAATTTTTATGACCTAAAATTAATTAAAGGTCATGATACAATATATATTGAGGAGTTTTATCCTCATTTTGACATAACACATAACTCACTCTCCTAGTGAGATCTGATTTTTGCGCCCTTGTTGAGTATCTCATCTTTTGAGTGAGGCGCACTTGTTGAAGGAAGGATTTTTGTTGCATTTTTGGCATTTCTCTTGAAGGAAGGTTTACAACTAGGGTTTGCAATGTTATTTCTTCATGATATGTAAGTGTTTTTCTGCAAAACTTCTTAATTGAATGGTTTTATTTTTATATTCTTGCATTTATTATAAATTTGATGATTTTAAAACCCTAGGGAACAAACACACAAGTAGGTTGTTGTCTCATGTACCCTAAAAGAGAAATTCTCAGCCATTGAAGAAGGAAGGAAGAGCCTAGCCATTGCTACACTCTTTTTACTTCTTCCCTTGTGCTAGCCATGCCTTTTTAAAGTTAAGAAGGAGAAGACATCCCAGGACTAGGTTATCTACACCTAGGGTCGTCCTGATTCTAGGGTTTGGTGATAGGGCCTTTCCATTGCAACACTCTCCCTCACCTCACTCTCTTGTCTTGACTTATCTTTTATGCTAGCTGTTTTGCCAAGTTTAACCTGAGGAAGGAGGAAAGAGAATGAGGCCTTGCTTAAGCAACACCGGAGTGAGCCTCTTTCCCCTAGGGTTTTCATTCTGGGGCCCTACCATTGTAGCACCTTATAACCCTTCCCTCTCATCCTTAGCCTTTCTTCCCTTCAACCTTGTTCCCTCTCTTAAATTGACTCCATTTACCCTTAGGCACTGATCTCAGGTCTCCAACGTTGAAGTGATAGTGGTCAAACAACTCTTAAAAATTTTATAATTTGAAACCCTAACTAACTAATAACCCTAATAAGGTTGACATCATATTTGGTTATTCCATATTCACGCAGCACTTTCTATTGATAAGAAATTAGATGGTGTTTTAAATCATTTATTGAGTAAAGGATTGATTGGATACATTGTTTGTTGCATCATCTCAATATTTATTGATGAATTTGATATCGTTCCATTGCTATATTAATTAGCATTGATCTCGTCAATATCTATTGTCATAATTTCTAATATATTGACATCAGATAGTTATATGAAGTACTAACCCATTGAATTATAGCCTGCATATATTGTTTTGCTATTGTCTTGTTCTAGGTAGGTGTTCTCATTTGGGGCTACACTTCATTATTGGTTGTTTAGACAGACTATCTGATCTTGGTGGTAACCTGTGAGGAGGGACTTTTACTTTGACCTTTATACATTTGCCTCTTCAAAACCCCAGGTTACCGGGGACGTCTCCCCTGGGCCCAACCTCCCTAAAGAGAAATAACCTCCCCATTGAGGTGGCATTGGGTGGGGTAGGTTCCTATTATGCCAATTTGGCCTCTATCTTCTAGCCATTTGACCTAGCTACAAACTGTGCGATAACATAGACCAACAATGATAAAAGAGAATGGGGGACTAAACTCCACTAGGAAGGGAAAGGGAGGGGCTAAGAGCCTATAAAAGGGGATAATATAGAGGGCTTATTGCCAAAGGAATATTATAATATTATTCCTAAATATTACGGTGAGGATAATTATTTTATCCTAAGTTCTTATGGGAAGGTGAATGAATCCCAAGTGGAGATAAAATGATCTCCTGGAGAGCCATGTGTCAATCAGGGCGCATGCAAATATATGTGTGGAATTAGTATGTTTTGAGGATCTTTCCTCATGCACTCAGTCATTCACACAATCATTAATTCTCTCCATCGTTGAACCTCCTCCATCGTTGACCTTTGTAACTTGCACGCACTTACACTTGCTTGAGCCCGTACCCTGCCTTAATAGTTGGTTGTTTCTGCCATTATCTGTGCCATACCCGAGTTTTTTTGTTGCCATCGCCCTTACCCATTTGACTTAGGAACTGGACAAAAGAAGTAGTTTGTCATGCCTGTGGGTTTAAAGAGTTGAGTTGTCAGGCCCGTGGATTGAAGAAGCAGGTTGTCAAGCATGTGAGCAACTCTCTCCAGGTGAGAGAGATTGTTGGAGAAGTGAATTCTCTTGGAGGGAGTCCAATAGTAGCTACAGAGCTCTGAGAATTATTTTATAGCATGTTGTTGAAGCCCTGGAAGGGAAGTGGAGTAGTTGATGGACTATTGAAAAGTGAAGGTGCATACTTCCCGGGGTGGGACAGGAATGTGGGGAATGAGAGGTTGTGAGTTGTGTGCGTAAGTTGGCTCCTAGGAGGGAATCCTTCCTAATGTACTCTGCAACTTCCCATAGTCTCAACGTAGCTTAGGAATCTCTTTATCGAGGTGGATTTTAGTCCCAGCTCAGGGGTGACCCACTACTGAGAGTGATGAACAACGTGATCTAAGGTTGGGAGGTTCATGGAAGGTCTGCACGCAGTTGGTGGACATCAATTAAAATATAAGTATCATTTTTTTAAAGTTCGCATGTTGTGTTTAAGTACATGTCTGTTAGTTATAAGAATTGCATGTGTTTGTTGCATGTATGTTTTACTGTTAATTATGCATGAATCTGTGTTGTAGTAGAATGTTTATGTTTGTTTAAATTTTCATTATATATATATACTGTATAAATGGAGAATCTTTTCAAGTGGCGTGCCCCAACAGTTGGTTGGGGGTGTGTTACAATATGGTATATGAGTTTGAACAGAGCATAATTGTAGTAGCATGGCCCGACCCTGGGTGGCCAGGGCTATTACAATATGGTATTAGAGCCCATATTTTCAACACTGAACCTAGATGGGTCGTGTATGAGTAAATGGAAGTTACAGAGTGCCAGAAGGGCACTGAGAGAACACCTAGGTGGTAATAGAAATATCAATAGAAGTAGTGGAGCAGTTACCACAACGACTATGTTATTGGGAAAAAAACGTTCAAATTTGAGTCGTAGGATCTATTCGGGAGAAGGCAGACTCTTCAAAACCGTCATATCTGGAAAAATGAGCATGGTGGTTAAGCATTGAAGTCCTCCGAACTTTTCCACTCCGGATGTTTGAAGTTCTTTGTCGTAAAAGAGGTAAAATCCCTGGAGCTCTGAAGTTATAAAGTGGATCTACGTCGTAGATCCTTGGGATAAGTGATTGATCTTTAGATTTGGCCAAAGACAGATCGGAGCCATTAGATCAAGCAAATATCAGGAGGTGAGGTTCAGTGGTGAAGATTGTTGATTAAGGTTGGTTGTCATTGATGTCAACCCTTGAAGAAAGCCTCATAGCACAAAGTTTGGGTAATGGACCCAAGATTGTTTGATGTAAAGATGACTCTTTATTGTCTTTTCATGGTTCATAATAAGTAGAAATGGATGAACTCCAAAGTGTTCCCCTTATGGTGAAATCCCTCATGGGAAGACGCTTTGCGGATTGAGTTATCCTAGAAGTATGGTTAGAGTACCCATGCTTATTTTTAGAATAATGATATGAAGGTTAGTTAATTTTTCATTGAAACTATCATATATGGATAGTTCTTGTCATTCCATTTCCAATGGTATGTGGAACTTCACATAACTCCTCACGGGTAGAGAGTTATGGCCATGAGAAGTTGGAGAACCCAGGTTTGGGTAATCGACCCAAGTTTGTTTGATGGATAATGGTATGAGTTTTTATATATTTGCAGGTAATAATATTCTATATGGATGGTACATGTCATTCCATTTCTGGTGCTATGTGGAATGTCACATAACTCCTCACGATTTGAGAGTTATGGCCTTACGAAGTTGGAGGACCCTCTTATGTCATAAAGAAGCCCCAAAAGGTCAAAGTAGTCAAAGTGGTTTAAGAGATTTTAGAAGGTAAATAATAAAGTGAATTTATGAGTGTATTATAATTCAAAGTGAATATAAAATAAATTATTTAAATAATAAATTTAATGGAGAAATTAGAAGTGGGTTAACCCTAAAATAAGGAAAGTGGGCAAAGTGACCTAGAAGATGTTTTTAATGAAGCTACTTGGAGAGTATAAATAAGAGGCAAGGCTCTCTCATTTTAGACACACTTGAGCATATTGAATACCTATAGGTGTCTGAGGTAACCAAAGGATATATAAGGGGAATTTCTGAGGGAAGGTGAAGAATAGAAGGTCGGAATTCATGGAAGGATAAATTCTTTTGATGATGCTTTCTAAGTTTCATATCAATTCAACAAATATTTTGTGTGGGGCACGCTCTACAAGGTCGTTCTCTAGAATAAGCCAGAATTTAGCAATGTGTGTCATTTTTTCTATAACTACTTTTCTGAGAGGTTCCAAATAGTGACACCTGGAGGAATTGCATAAAACACACTGAAGAACATTGTGTATTAGTTTTAGATCTTTATTTATTACAGGTACAAAGTTATGATTATTTCAAGTTAGGGTTGTTGACTAATCCAAAACTAGTCATGTGAGACTAAAGAAAAGTTTGATGTAAATGCTAGTCTCTTGTTGTTTAAAGTTAAGGAAGGTACATATTACAGAGTTATAAATCATATTTGGATGATGAAATTGATGAGGGATTTTGGTTGAGGTACAAGTTGGGTACATGGTTGAGACAAATAGTCGATGTGTTGCCACATACATGAGGTGTATAGTTGATGATGTTGGTACAGGTTGGTGCATGGTTTATGCACTTATTTATGGTACAAGTTGGTGCATGGTTGATACACTTTTTTATGGTACATGTTGATTACAGGTTGAGGTACAGGTTGATGCATGGTTGATGCATGGTTTAGGTTTATTGGTACAGGTTTACAACGGTATATCTCAATGTGATAGTGTGACAGTGGTTCCATCATTTTACTTCTACTTGAGGGAGGTTGGACGAGGCAAGGACAGGTGGTTGTAGCCACCTTCTGGTCGTAGCCAAAGAACATAAGGGGTTGTAGCCTCCTTCTGGTTGTAGCCATAGAATTGGGGAGTTGGAGCTTCCCTCAAGTTGTAGCCTGAGAAACTAGGGGGTTGGAGCCTCCTTCCAGTTGCAGCTGGAAAACAAAAGAAGTTGGTACTCCAATGAATGTAATTCTTCAAGACATATAAGAAAAATAATTATGTGGTTTTCTCCCGATTTGGGTTTCCACATAAAACACTGGTGTACTGTGTATGTGTGTGATTGTTCATTTCTTATTGCTCATTATTGGATAATAATTCTACATTGATATAACAATTGGATTATTTGA
>SNQJ01S0157425.1:17931-36391 GCA_010110895.2 Picea sitchensis
TATTCTGTGGTGGAAGATCTATCACAAACCCCTTGTGCGATGTCTGCTTTGGAGGTCCTCCAAAGCTGCCCTTTCTAGAGGAAATCCTTGTTAACTGCTTTAGGATCTACCGAGACTTGTAATCCGGGTACAATCATGTTGGATACAACCAACTTAAAACCTCGTCTACCTTACCACGTAGCATTTCAGATAGTAGTGGCTTATCCCAATTTTTTTTTACTTGGAATATCTTCCACACGATGGTTGATGAGGGCGCCTCGACATGCGTTATGTCGTTGGCATGTTGGAAGGCCATTGACCAGCCTGTTTTGTCTCCGTCACCTACTCTCCTCACCGCTTTCGATGGTTGTTCGTTCTGACCACATGGTATCATTCCCTCTTTCCCTGTGCAGTTAGGAGGGAAGACCGTAGAAGTAGTTGATGCACCCCTCGACTATAAACTCTGGTTAGGGAGGAGTTGGACTTATGCCATGAAAGCTGTGGTTGCTATAGTTTTCCGGGTCTTGTTGTTTCCACATGAGGGCCAGATTGTGACCATCGATCAATTGTCTTTCTCTAGACCTGACCCTTCATTGGGGGCATCCATAGTCCTGATGATTGATAATCCTCAACCATGCATGGTCAACGTAGGGGTTGGTTTGTGCTCATCTTTGATGGGTACCTTCGATTACCCACCCCCTTAAGGCAATATCAAGTTTATATCCAATCACCATAAGGTTGATATTTTTCAAGTTTCGTCGTTCCGCATGACTTACTTCAACGATCTATGGATACTTCCTTTCCCATCGGACACAATGGATGGGGCAGGGTACCTGGGCATGTCCATGCCCTTGTCTGCAGCTGAAGTAGCATACTCTTTAGTCCAACAAGATTCAACCAACCCAGATCCAACTTCTGCATAAGAGTTAGATCCGCTTCTAGAGCCTATTTTGGCTCAAGGTTCTCTCACTGACACCGATTCATTAGACTTAGTATTTCCCTCTGACGAAGTAGTAATTGAAGTAATGACTAGTCCAGACAAACCTTGGGATGATCTTAATCACAGATCATACTTCCTCCTAGAGTTAAGCAGAATCGAGGCCAAAGAATTCACCTTGACTATGATTGGAGATAGGTCTTGTCCTATTAATCCCTTAGCTACACATGAGATATATGCTGAGGGTAATATGAAAACCATTGCTGAAATGATACCTATCAATATCTCTAGAACCCCTGACGTCATAGACAATGTTTTCGTTAGAGCATACTGCTCCCCCGAGGAGATGCTAGGCATCGACCCACAAAGAGTCAATCATGAGCTAACTTTGTTGTTTTTCAAGCTTGCTTTGAGATCCAAAAGCAACATCTGGCGAGACTGAATTTAAGCTTTTCGATCTCGTCTAGATTAACTGAGAAAATTAACCTCTACGGGTCTTCTTTTAAGCCTTTTTTAGACCCTGTAAACATGAAAAGATTGCTGAGCGATCTTGTGGTCTTTCACACTCGTTAAACTAAAATTTGAAGGCACGTCTGTCCGACGATAGTTTACCCCTTTTTCGGTCTGGACGGTCAACTGTACGAATACAGGTATACTCTATGGAACTTCAGTTCTCTAGAAGAGTACTCTCAGGTATCATTTTAACCCTTTTTCGGGCCTGAGGGACTAAATTTACGAAAAAGGAACCCCCACGGAGTCCATAGTTAAGCTCTTTTCTGACTCCCTAAAATTGAAAAGATCACCGAGTGACCTTATTCTCTCACACTTGTTAAACTGGTACAGAAGAACATTCCTGATGGAGTCCATAGTTAAGCTTTTTTCAGACTCCTTAAAAATGAAAAAATGGCCGAGTGATCTTGTCTTTCTCACACTCGTTAAAATGGTTTTGAATAGACGTCTTGTCAGTTCTAGTTTACCCCTTTTTCAAATTGACTAGACTATCTTCGAAAAAGGTACCCCAATGGAGTCTCCTTTTACGTTTTTTCAGACTCTCTAAATATGAAAAACCACCGAGCTTACCTTCTCTAGGCTCGTTAAACTTACATCGAAGGACGTTACCATTGTGTGTTTTGTTAACCACGTTTGCATACCTGCGTCTTTGGTCTAAATGTCAGCTCCATGTTGCTCCCAACTGAACCATCTAAAGCATACCTTATATGCAAGCCTTGTAGCACTTTGCCTCTGCATCTTAACACCCTTGGCCCCCAGAGGATTTTTCTTGAGTATCATTATTATAAACATCAGTCTTGTCCTTGCGCCTTGAACTTGTATATTTGTAACACTCGTTCCTCCATTGTAATGTAACATTCCTTTATTATTTTTTCCAAAATCATTGAAAAAGACAAAAAAATCAAATATACCCCAAAAAGAGGAAGGGAAAAGTATTTTTTTTATTGGCAGCACAATAAGTCGTCCTTGGATAAAGCACATCTGTCCATTTGTTCGTCAAACTATGGGATGTAATATGACCTTAGGAAGCTGTTCTCGCTACATAGAGTTGTGTCCTCCTCTGTTTGGTTATTCTTCCAAACATATGGAGAGTTTGCGTTGCCTCTTGCTTCGTAAACTTATGATTAATGCCATGCTACCTAAGTCTCATCATTTGTCGTGCTGTTGTCTAAGGGAAGTTTATACTAAGCTTGAGTCAGCCCCTCTGTAGGTTGTCTCTTGCCCTCATACTCGACCATCCTGAACGTCCAATCAAGTCTTTGTTTGAAATCAATGAAGCCTTCAGTCTGATCATCAAGATTCTTTTGTCCATGACCGATGAGCCATCGAAGACCTCTGGGTAGTGAAGTTGTACACTCATATTACACTCCTACCCGAGTTTTGAAGATTTTGAAGTTGTTTCTCGAGCTCTGAAGACCTCATCTCTAGCCATCAAGCCTTATCAGCTTCTGAGAAGATGGATACTCTACATGTATATCTTTTTGATTTTGAGATGTAGCTCCGCTGTGTATTGTTCGTGACTACACTTTATATAGTGATATGACATGGATCTACAGTGTATTTGATTGGTAGCCATGAGTTTATTCTATCCCGAGCATGGGTATGCCCGCCTCGGTGAGACAATTGTTATTTTTTGTAGACGACGCCTCCCGATTTTTGTTTCCAGGGCTCACTTGTTCGGCACATCAGTAAAGATTGGTAATGTATTTTGGCCATCAGATGCTCTTCTGACCTCACACATTAGGGGGCATATGTTATAACCCTAATTTGCACCATACATGCTTACCTGGCATTATGCCATCTCAGATTCCTTCTTTGCCAAAAGACTACTGAACAACTCTTCTAAAAACTGCATTTTTAAAAGTCCATGCTAGCTAACCCACTATAGCCCACGTGGATCTACAGTGTCCATGCTAGCTATCCCACTACAGCCCGCGTGGACCTTCAAAAGCATGAAAAAAGGAAAGTTGCCGACGAGAAACACAACTTTGGGTGAGTTAACTCAATCTTCCAGCCATGCATGGCCGAGGGTTCATCCAAATACCTAGCTTCTTCTAGCCTATAAAAGAAGGGTTAGGGGTCCCATTTGGAAGAGGAGAATAATATTAAAGAAACTCTACCCAATTGCACATTCCCATTGTCCCAACCCTTTAGCCATCCTTGTGCAAAAAGAGATATAGAGAAAAGAAGTTGGAGGACATTTGAAGAGGAGCCCAGGATCAGGTTCGCGGAGCGGTGGCCAGTCTCGACATTGTAAGTTGATTCATTAAAGTTAATAATAAAGAAATTCTTTTCCCGTCCCACTATATGAGTTCTTCATAGTTTAGTGAATATATGTTTGAATCTCTAACCCATTAATCTATAGAACAAATGAATGTAGAGTTTGTTTCTTGTTTTGTACGCAGGTCAGTCTTGGGAGGATAGCTGCTAACAAGCGATCAAGCGTGAAGAAGGATCGACATCGAACATCCGGAACAATGTATGTTCGTTTAACCATGTATTTGCTTAAAATGAATGGGGATTATGTTTGGGACGACGGTAGAAAGTAGGATTCTTTCGGTCTTATCTGCATGCATAATATAACCCTAAATGCTAGTCCGTAGGGGGATTTCCCACCACAACACCTACCTCAAGGGTTTTCTCTATTTCTTGTGTTAATTATTTGGTGAATGGTTTGGATTATTCTTGTTGACATTGTGGATTTATTTTGAGATTTATCTTCAGATCTATTCAGGTACTTAACAAAATAAATGGGCTTGGAAAAATGTTGCATTGAAAATGAAGGTGAAACACACCCTCTACAAAGACATCCATAGATGAGACACTAAAACCCCTTGTATTTCATGAAACCCCATGCCCAAAAGTGTTCCCCCTATCCATGAAACCTCATCCACATGACTTAGAAGGAGGTCCCCTTGCGAAACATTCTTAAACTTGAGGAACAATTCACCCAATAGGTCACTTTGTGAACCCTCCCATACCTAAACTTGGAAAATTGCATAGGGTCTTTGAGAATTTGTTTATTTTGGTGAGGTAGTTTGGATGTGCTTGCTTAGATAACTCTTTTATTGATTTTATTTACTCATCATGATTCATTTGACTTGAGACCCTCGGAGGGCGTATCCATTTGTCTCTACAGGACCTAGTTGGTGGATAGTTTTGGAAGAACAAACCTAGCTTGGGCCTCCATGGGGCTTGAAGTCCATAGGTTTAATGCCAAGGGCCTACACTTCGGATGATGATCGCATGCCTCTATGCCAAACGACTTTCTTGAAAGGGATAAAACATTACCTTTTGAGGGCTTGACGTCGCATGGGGATAGGTTTTGGTGGTGAATGAAGACACTTGGCATGTTTTGAAGGAAGATACCCATGGATCATGGAAGAAAGGATTTGTTTGACGAATATTGGCCTTTGGAGGCCTATCTTTCCCTTCTCCAACTCAATGACTTGACAAAAATTTCCAAAAGTTGCCCAAAATGAGGATGACATCATGTTTCTAGGGTTTCTCTTATGTGCAAAATAGGAATTAAATAATATTACTTTTGTAAGGGGAAAGATAAGGGTTGTTGACCCCTTATCTTGTGTTTTACCCTAAGGTTTTTGGACAAACATGTTTTAGGACATTTTGTATAAATAGAGATCATTTGTATGTCATTTGAATCATAGCTCTCCCATTGTGAGAAGACATATTGGCTGAAATTTTCACTATACTTGAGCATTTTTGGTATCTCTCTCTCTTGCAAATGGTTTTTGATGTATCTCTTGTTGAATGGATAAACTAAGGTGGTGCAAACCTATTGAAGGCTTATGTTATTTCTCTTGGATGGTAATTTTCTTGGTGAACTAGGGTTTGATCTCTCTCTCTCTCTCTCTTGGAATTGGTAAGGAAAATGTGCATTAGTTAGTTATTTCTTGCTTATTCTTGGTCATTGTTGGTTTAAAACGTAGGAGGAGTATGTTTTATACATCCTCCATTAATATTCATCTTATTTTCTAAGTTTATAAGTATTTTTTGCAAGGGTTTCTAGGAGAAGTACGAGTGTGTACACCTTCCTATATTTTCCATAGTTTGATTGGCATGCCCTGGGGAGTAAGAGTATTTACACCCCTAGGGATTTTGTTGGTATAAATAATACTAAAATACTCCATTCACCCATATTTGAAAGGTACTAATCTGATTTTTTTTATTGGAGAAATAAATTGTTTTCCTTTGGTAAACATGCTTTAGTGGGATATCGATCTTGTTCAAGTTGGATTTTTTTTCTGCATGTTAAGAGTTTGTGAAGGCCACTAGGGTGTCTTGATTGGATTTTTATTCTTAGAGATATAAATAATTAAAAGGTACATCCATTAGGGATGCAAAAAAATCATTTTTTGCTTACTTATAACTTACAATTCAACCGTCATAAATTGCTAATTATCTACACCTATAATCTACTACTCCTAGCACATCTTTTGGGTGGATTACTTGTGATTTTTGGTGGCTGATATTTCTGCTATAACAACTTGTTTTCTACAGCCATAAGGATGAATAATATCTCCGAATTACCTTTTTCTTACAACCTTGTTTCACTACTAATGTCTTGTGCTTTTATACTAGTGTTTAGCTAGCCTATCTCT
The DNA here is from genome assembly GCA_010110895.2 of Picea sitchensis. Classification (NCBI taxonomy): domain Eukaryota; kingdom Viridiplantae; phylum Streptophyta; class Pinopsida; order Pinales; family Pinaceae; genus Picea; species Picea sitchensis. Next base: position 23,980 of record SNQJ01S0157425.1, read on the forward strand.
TGCATCATTTGGTAGACTTTTAGCATTTATTTAACATCTCTAACAACTATTTCCTTGATGATGATATATATATATATATATATATATATATATATATATATATATTGACTATTGCAAATAGGGACATCAAGCTTAATTTTCTTGTCCACCTAACATATAGCTCATATACTTGGCTTTTCTTGTGTCTCAGGAAGGTACAAACACTTTTGGAAGGTACTCAAAGACTTGGAAGCCTTAAACCACTTCCGAGACATGTCATCAAATCCATCTTCCACTTAGAAACTTGAAGTATAGGGGCATCCATTTATAAGTATCATTTTCCATCTCATTTACCCCTAGGGTCACCCAGGATTCCCCCTATGAGATGATCACTTCACCTCTAAAGTGACGAGAGTACCTATATGAGGTGGAAGTGGGTAGGTATTCTCCTAATTGTTTCCATATTGTGGGTTGGGTCGGGATTTTCCCAACCTACACTTTGTGCGATAACATTTTGACAACGTTTCCATGGAGGATTTTGAATCCTCTATTGTTCCCTAACGACACTTTGGAAATATACCAACCCAAATCCTTTACCCATAGATTGTCTGGAAACTCCACTTGAAGGACGTTCTCCTTCCACCTTTGATGAGCTCTTCTTGAAGCTCATTTTGCGACTCCACCTTCCCAGAATCTGTCTTCCATTAAGGCTTTCAGTAGCAGTGCTCCTGATCCAATTTCCCTCTTGAATTAGAAGATAGATCAGATGAGTACCCATTTTTTCCAAGCTCAAAATATAATCATGGGAAGATTAACCACCGTGGAAAAAAATCAATCTTCCCCCATACCTCAGTTTTCTAGACAACATAGAGATTCCGCAGGTTGGAAACCAAAGCCTCAACAAGAGGCACAGGCCCTTGATACTTTGAACCCAGTTGGAATGATCAATGCCGAGAAGACACCATGGTGTTCTCCATGTCAAGGACCTCACCGAGAGGATGAATTTCCCCAACAAGATGAAGGCTCTCCTGACAGTATGAACTTCATGGATATGATATGTAACCTCCAAGAGGAGGAGGTCACACAAGAATAGATTGATGAGGTCAGAAGAGAAGGGTAAAGAGAGGGAATAATCTAGGTGTTAAACCAGTTGACAAACGATCAAATAAAGGAAATGAGGAAGAGGGAATATTTGACATATATGAGAAGAAATAAAGCTTCATCCCCTTAGCCACAAGCAACCTCTCCTCCTCCATCTATAGAGAAGGTGGTCCCACCACTTCCACCTCTGGTACATGAGTTTCCTCCAAGGCTAACTCCAACAAAAGATGAGACTCAATTGAACATAGACATTGCAACCATGTTTGGGAAGTTGAATATGATGGCCCCTATAACAAAAATGTGCAAAATTCCTTCTCTGAGAACATAAATATTGAATTTATTATAGGTACCAACCGATAAGGAGGATCCTCCAATTATTTTGAATACCATGTATCTTGATCAACAAAGGGACAAAATCCCTCCTTTCTATATTTCCTTGGGCATGAATGGCCTCCGCCTAAACAATTGTATGTTGGATTCCAGGGCCTCAACAAATGTCATGTCATTGAAATTAATGGAACAACCTGGCTTGAAGACGACCCGAACATACAAAAATGTGTGTGGCATTGATTATAATAGGGTCAAGGTTTATGGGATATGTGAGAACATTGAGGTCTTCTTGATTGATTTTCCACATATCAACCTCCTTATAAATATAGTAGTAATTGATGTCTCAGACACTTAGGGGATGCTCTTATCAAGGAGTTGGTATGCTACTTTTGGGGGTTTCCTTAGCATGGATCTCACCCATGCACACATTCCCATGGGGGATGGCACCTTTGAGGTATTATACAGTTGAGAGAAAGAAAACAAGCATGTGATGGATCCCAACAATCCTGATTATACAAGTGAGGATGACTTTGATGAGGTTCTAGACACCATTGAGTATGATCCAAGGGAATTAACTTTCATGCAGGAGGACTGCATAGACATGCTACTCCTAAGGACATATGAATACGAAGAAAATCTTGCAAAGTTCCAAGGAAAATATCCAGGGTCTATCCAGATATTGAAGAAATAAGATAATAAAGACAAAGAATGTGAAGAAAGAAAAAAAAATGCAGTCAACACATGACCTCCTTCCTATCCTTACATTGAGAATATACCTTACATCAACTACAGTGAAGGAATTATTGCGTTCATGTGGAAAACGAATCAGGGAAAGCCTAAATTGACTAGAAGGATGATAGTGCTTGGCTTGGTCCTTACATCATCAAGAAGAAGTCTGAGAAAGAAAAGTACTATTTGACAACTTTGGATAAGAGAAATATTCCATTACCAGTGGATGGGTCTCTTCTTTGGCCCTACATTCAGAGAACCCGACTTATTTAGGTCCTAGGCCCCAGGTAAGCAGGTAGGTGATTTTATTTCCTTCATTTCATCTTGATTTCTCATGGTAGTTTAGCTGCATTTCATATTTCATTTTTCTTTACTTGCATATGGATTTCATGTTTTGTTTGGAAATTTTTGAAAAAATGATAAATTTTTTCTTTTCTAGATTAGTTTTCATTTTTGGTTTTGATATATATGTATGAAGGGTGATATAACCACCCTATATTTTACATTGTTATGTTTTAGTATAGGCACATGTCCACCAGGATATGTTGCGGTTCTCATGCACTTTACGATGAGTACATGTCCCAAAGTAGGAGCCATATGTTATCCCCAACTCCTAGGGATAACTAAGGAGATGATGTCTTGAGGCCATTAGGTTGCATAAATGGAGTACCGAGAGATATCATGACCAAAAATGTCCACTTGCACAAACAGAGACCCACCTCGCCACTGCAATTCCAGGTTCACCATGACAGTATCCACCACATCAATTGGCTTTTGGAAGACATTGAGTCTTTCTCCATGAGGTATAAGCCATGTATTATGGTGAGTGTCATTTCAATATTCGAGGCATTTGAGTTTGTTGCATATATCACTGCTTTTGATTATGCAATGTTTTCTTGGAAATTATGCTCTTTGCCTTATTTTACTTTGGTGGTTGACATCACACCCTAGCAAGTGGGTCGCCCTTAGGGATAGGTTTTATACTAGGAGGTCCTCTTGACGAGTCATCACGCCATTCCTGACCATACTTGTCACTTTCCACATTTCATCCACTCATATCCTTGCCTTCTTGTATTTTCAGGTATACTGAACCAAGAAGGGGTTATCCCTCATTTCATGGGAAGAAGGGGCTGAAGGCCTAGAGGCTTTGTTACACATTATTTTTGTCACCACTATGACCGTTAATGATGTAAACCTATCTATTTCCTTCATAGGGGTCAATGGCTTGAATTCCTGAAGAATGAAGGGAGAAGAACTTTCCCTGAGAGAAGAAGTTGTATTTTCCTTTGTAAAAACCCTATTTTGGAGGATTTTTGTAGGTTTCTATATACACAGGGTGCAAAAATGCCTAATTTCTGTAGGTTGCTCTATAGCTAGGGTGCATAGTTTCCACAGGCTACACTATAGATAGGGTGTGAAAATTACTGTACTTGGGAAAAATGAGCATCTTCTCGATGCTTCTAGAAGGAGAAGCTTCTATGGTGAGGTGGACTCCGAACGGTTTGGATCTTACTTGATTTCATGATTTAGTGGGATCATCCTAACCTCCTCACCTTATCCTCTTTATCCTATAAAAGGAGAGGAGATCTCATGGAGAAAGTTTGAGTTTGATTGGGGTTGGAAATTTCTTGAGCCTTTCAGATTAGAAATTTGTCTTGAGATTGTTAGCTTGGTATGTTGGCTTTGATCTTTTCTTTGTCAAGATAGATTGTGAGTAGCTATCAGATCCATGGTCTCAGAATCCTTGAAGAAAGAAGTGTGTGGGAAGCAAGGAACTGTTGGAAGGAACCTAACAACATCAAGGCATATGGTTGTATCTTTCTTCCACATTATTTAATACATATATACTTTTCTTTCCTATATGAATGTTATTCATCCATATTGTGTGATTACTTGATCACGTACATAGTTTCATATCAAATATACTTTGTTATTCTTGTCTTTGTTGGCTTGTKCTTATTTGAAGATATTTCTCATAAACCTCGTGACAGAGCTTGGATTTCATTAGCGAAGTCGGATCTTCGATATTTAAAAGGTATGTTCTAGATCCATTTCTCATTTGATAATCAAATCTAAGGAAAGAGTAGTGTACTCTCTTGTTTTGTTCTAGATCTAGGTGGATCTAGGGGGATTAGTTTATGTCTGTATTTACTGATTTATCCAATAAAAAATTTAGCGACTCCACTGGGGAACCAAATTGCTTTCCTAGTTTTCCTTACTTTCTTTTTTTTATTTCTTAGGTTCTTATTTCTTGAGGATATTGATATTGAGGAGTTTAGTTAAATTTTTGGACATTGTGCATATGGGAATGATAAATGTTTTCTCCCTCTCATAGCATAGCTTTCATCGAAATGAAAAGATTGCATATTCATCTCTTTGCATAACTTTCGAGTCGGTAAAAACACCATATTGTCCATGCAATTTTCCTTTTGAGTAACAACAACCTTAAAATAAAGCGCTTATAAAAATTGATTAGACATTTTTATATTTTCTGGTAGCAAACCTACATTAGATTAGTTGTAGGGCTTTGGAATAGGTTTGAAAGATAACTTTCCAAAGCTACAAAAAAACATAGAATATTGAGTTAGGGAGAGGCGAAATCCACTTATTACATTTTGTCTTGGGAAGCCCTTCTAACACAAGGGTCAATCACGAGGTCGCATTGAGACTAGCAGAGTTACTCACCCTGCTTTGTTGGTCTTGGTGTAGAGATTGTGCATATTATGGGGGTCGCTTGAAGGTATACCCACAATGATGAGTGGAAGCCTTTCAAGTTGATTTTGGGCTAGATACCCTACCTTTACGCGTGGATCAGAATGTCGACTGTTTCCCCAGGCATCACTGTAGTAATTGGTAACCTTAGTGGCCTTTCTCTTTAGGTTCTTTACACAAGGTGACTGTGGAGGGGCAAGTCTTCACGGTACCTGCAATCGACGTTGGACAAACTCACTCAGGCTCTTTGGAGGGTATAGCCATGTTTATGTGTGGGAGCTTGCACCAGGGTGTAAGTCCGTTAAGCAGGTCATCAACACAACTTTTCCACCCACTCTATCTCATCCTCTTCTCACTTTGTTCTTACAATGTTGGATTTCATCACCAACTAGTGTGCTCATTGTGAGAAGGTTTTGTTTGCTTGCTTGTTTACTAGATTTTTAGCGTGTGTTGTTTTTTCTCCTTAGCAGACTCTAGGTTGGATCGTTATTTAATGGCTTCCATTCCAAAAATGACCAATGAAGGAACCCCTGTTCTAGGGGAAACTTTTGTTTCTCCTTCTTACGGGAACATTAGTCCTCCTCACATCGCTACTTTGAGCCTTCCAAGTTTCACAATTGGATTGTCGATATGGTTGTTTTCCACTCAGGTAATCCCGAAAGCAACTAGTGCTTCAGTTGCAAGAACTTCCCCCCAAGAACATCAACCTCATGTTGATCCTTCACCTTCTTCACTAGTAAGATCTTCTTCACCTTCTTCACTAGTAAGATCTTCTTCACCTTCTTCACTTGCAAGGTCTTCTTCCATTTCATCTTCTTCACCAAGTGAAAACTCTAAAACTAGTAACTCGGTGGATAAGAAGAAGAATAAAGGGAAGAATAAGAAGAAGAAAAATAAGAAAGGGTCCAAACGTCCAACTACTACCAGACATGTTGGAAAGAAACCAATTACCGTTAATCGTGTCACCAGATTGTCGTGTTGGGAGTGTTGATGATGCCAAGATCATCAAAAAAACCCCGGAAATGAGAAAGCCAAGTACCCTTAGAACTTTATAGGGTAGCCATCTTCTTAAGGTTTGTCTTGGTCTATTCAAGGTTATAGAATCATGGTATACACGTCCTCGCCAACCCATGCCGTTAGTCTTTGAATAACATGTTGATGACTTCTCATCGATTAGTCAAGATACCATTGGGAAGAGAAAAGTAGAGTCAAGTTCGTGTATGTTATGTAAAGGGATTCATCTAACTCACCTTTTTCCTCATATGGATGAGCCTGAAATTCTTTGGAAGACATGTTTGTTTCACAGCCTCAACTTCTAGATTCTTATCGCAATCTTTCTCTCAACCCACGTAGTTGATGGAATGATCAATCGGATTCCCAATGGTCGGTCCGTTGATCGGGTGAGTCCCGATATGGTCAAGTCCTTGGATTGGACTAGTTGACCAAAGTGGTCGTCGATCCCATCTTGGTCAATCCCTCTATTAAGAGTGCAATGAAATCAGTCGATCAATCCCATCCTCAGTTGATCCACTCTCCCTTTAGCAAGTGCAGCAGAAGTCAATTCATTTCCACCCGTCGAACCCATTCTTCCATTGGGGAATAGTAAGAGCAGAGTGGTTGATTTGATCCTAAACCGATTGATCCTACTCTGCGGCGATTAAACCAATGCGCTACATTTGCTTTCGTTGATCTGGACTCTGGGTGCCGGGGGGTATTCCTCCTTATCTGTGGAACCCCCTCAAGTAATGAAGGCCATCATTTTTTAATTGGGATGTTATATTTGGACCTTGTCTTCCCTCACATTCCTTTCCATATTATAGTACAAGTTTGTGGTGGGACGTTCCTCGGATGCTGAAAGATGAAGGTGTGTCCATTAGTATTTTTTCCTCTATTGTTGGGCAAGATTTGGGTTATCCTCATGCTAGCAGGTTACCAGTGGGTTAACTTTTAGCAGGAAGAACAGTCAACCTTTAGGGACCTTCCTTAGTTTCATGGCAACTTTGGGAGGAAAACTATCTTTATTGATGTCATGGTAGTCCAAGACCCTTTAGATTTCTCTTTACTCCTTGAGCAGGATTATGTCTATGTAAGTTATTGTGTCTACTCTTTTTGTGTGATATATTTTCCTCACGATCAAAGAATTATGACTATTGATCAAATTTCATTCCTCGGTCTTGATTGGATTACCTCCCTAAATGGTTCTTATATCGCGAGAATGATATCACCCCTTACCGAGGTCAATTATGTGGCAGTGTCTCCCATGCCTTCATTTCTGATACGGATGAGCCTCTCACTTTGTAAGCTCACTCCATATGACTTGGATCACGGTAGCGGTTGACATTGTGATCTCTTCGTTAGGGTTGTTAGAGTCTGATCTATTTATTCCTGTTGCGACCCTCGACATGGGTTCTTTTGAGTGTGTTTCTTCCATCAGTGAAGATCTCTTGGAGGCCATGACCGGTTTGTCCCGCTGACATGGGTGTCATTCAGTTGTCTTCACAGGAAGTCATGATCAATAAGAGAGCTTTGAGCATGCTTTTATGATTTCAGATCATTAAAAATGAAACCAACATTGAGCATGGTTCTTTGATTTCAAGCTTGTTAAAATGAAACCATCTTTGAGCATTGTTTTCTAATTTCAAGCTCATTAAAAAATGAAACCAGCTATGATGATAGTTTTTGTGCCTCTGTGGAAACCTCATTAAAATGAAGCAGAGAGGTTATGAGAATAGTTCTTGTATCTTTATCAAGCTCATTAAAAATGAAACAAAGGTCTAGAGGATTGAACCTATATTCTTGAGCATAGTTTTTCTTCTCAGTAGCAAGCTTCGTTAAAAATGAAATAGATTTGTTCCCCACAATACATTTGGAGGTCTAAGTCATTAGATCTAGTATTTGAGATTCATTTCACCTACGCTGCAGTTGAATGAAATGAAGCTTGGGGAACATGATTCCATCCTCTGGACTTTATGCTGAATTTGAGCCACTAGCTTCTTAAAATGGGGGCTAAGTACCAGCTCATGTGAATTCTTGAACCATGCGTTGGGAAGTCACAGGCATAGTTTTCTACGGTTCAAGATTGTGTAAAAATGAAACCACCTTACCTCAAGACATAGTTTCCTTTGGTTCAAGATTGTGTAAAAATAAACCGAGGTCCAAGCATAGTTTTGTTTAGTTTTTAAGCTTGTGTAAAAATAAAATCTATCCCAAGCAAAATTTTGTTTTTAAAGCTTTGTGTAAAATGAAAACAATCCGACTTAGTCTTTGTTCTTTTCTCATGCCATTAAATGCCTTGAGAATAAGTTCTGCGACAGTCTTTGTTCTTTCTAGTGCTCATAAATCCAGCAAGAATGTCCAGTGAAATTTTATCACTTTTTTGATTTCGTGAGTTATCACGAAAATGAACCCTTAGGTTCTCCTTTAAGATCTTTCAAACTCTCTAAACATGAAAGATTGTCGAGTGATCTTTTTTTTTTCACACTCGTTAAAGTGTTAGAAAAACACTTACGTTGGGTGATAATTTATCTCTTTTCAGTCTCATCCGGACCACTTCGAAAAGGTGAGAGTTTTCTTTTGAGTGTTTTTTCTAACTCTATAATATTGAAAAACATTTGAGTTTTCTTTTTTTGGACTTGTTAAAAAAATATGGAAAGGCCACATATGGAATAGAACCACTCCCTTCTAGGGTTAAGTTAAACATGCCAGGGACTGTTAGGGGATGACTACGGTTCAAGCATATGTTATCATCCTCAAGCATGCGTAAAAATAAAAAGGTACTAGCCATAAATGGTGGGAGAAAATTGGGAAAGAAATGTGTTTAAACCTATATTCCATGGAAGAGTAGCTTTTGAACATGGCGGCCTTTCACTCACCTTGTGTCTAGGTTGGAAGAATCCTTGTCTCTTGATCATACTCCTTTATAAGATTACAAATTGGTGTGCGATCACTATTGTTGAGTCAGTGTTTCCAAAGACAGTTGTCTTCAATGTTTTCAAAGAGAAGTTCAACCCTGAAGGCCTTCTATTGCATTATCCATTTCTCAGTCCTTAAGCCTTCTATTGCGTCGACCATCCTTGAATCCCCAGATCCCGAGTTATTGTTACTCTGGTATACTTCAAATCTTGTTACCCATTTCATGTGGGTGATGAGGTCATTGAGAGCCCTCCCTATGATGAAGTCATTTCACATTGACAAATCATTATCCATAAGTCGCTTAGAAACTAATTAGTACCTTGGAACTTGCATATGCGAATGGAAGGTTTCCTCACTTTCGATAGTGGGTTTTCATTATTGACCTTGGATCGAGAGGAGATTCTACTGAGTGCTCGACTTCAACTCACTTATTAGCATTTGTTGGATTGTACTAAGGTACCTTGGGAGTCATTGAAATTAATGGTGATTTCACTCTCACTTGTTAATGATATTCATTAATCATTTACCGGTAATCAAGTGGTTTTATACCATGTTCGACTTCAAAACACAATAATCATGAAGTTGGTCGTGCACTATAGAGTGGTGGAAGCGAGACCTTGGATATTTTCTACTTGATTCGAGGTTGCATTGGGTATATTCATTTATGCTTACATAGATCACATTATGTCTAGGTGGCTATGTGTTCAAATTTGAGTCTTTAACACATAGATCCACAATGTATTTTTGGTGGCTATATTCATATTTGAGTCATGGCATGGATCCACAATGTATATTTGGTAGCCATGACACATCTTACCCGACATGGATCTTTGCATGTCAACATTTATGATTTGATTCATTTGTATTATGAGTATGGGAATGCCTACCTAGGTGATATATTATTGTCTTGTATTTCCTTGTTTGTTGGCGGATTTCCGACCAACAGTTCCTTGTTCCCTACACACTCAACAAAAGAAGTATTTAGAAGCTATCACTCACATTTCTAACTTCATGCTTTGGGGTCTCTCACGGTACACATTATTTCATCATATATAGTAGTTAATGATATGAAACCTATCTGTTGCCTTGAGGAGGGTGTGTAATTCTGAAGAATGAAGGAGAAGAACTCTGAAGAAAGAAGTTGTATTTTCCTTTGTAAAAACCCTATTTTGGAGGGATTTTTATTGGTTGCTATATACGAAGTGCGAGGAAATGGAATTTACGCGGAGTTTCTCTATAGATGGGTGTGGGTTTAAATGAACTACACTATATCTAGGGTGTGTAAATTCCTGTATGTGGGAAAAAGCGAGCATCTTCTTGATGCTTCTAGAAGGAGAAGCTTCTATGGTGAGGTGGCCTCTGAGCGGTTTGGATCTTACTGCTTTCATGATTTAGTGGGATAATCTAGCAACCTCACCTTTCCATCTTTAGCCTATAAAAGGAGAGAACTCTCATGGAGAAAGTTTGATCTTGATTGGGGTTGGAAAGTTCTTGAACCTTTGAGATTAAATTTGGCTTGAGATTGTTAGCTTGGTATGTTGGATTTGAGATTTTCTTTGTCAAGATAGAGTGTGAGTAGCTATGAGATCCATGGTCTGAGAATCCTTGGAGAAAGAATGTGTGTGTGTGAGGAGCAAAGGAGCTGTTGGAAGAACCTAACAACATCAAAGAATATAGTTTAATATCTTTCTTCCACATTATTTAATACATATATACTTTCTTTCCTATATGAATCTTATTCATCCATATTGTATGATTCCTTGATCATTACATAGTTTCATATCAAATAGACTTTGTTATTCTTGTCTTCATTGGCTTGTGCTTATTTACGAATATTTCTCATAAACCTCACGACAAATCTTGGATTTCATCGTGAGAAATTCCAGTCTTCGATATTTAAAAGGTATGTTATAGATCCGTTTCTCATTTGATAATCAAATCTAAGAGGAAAGAGTAGTGTCTTGTCTTGTTTTTGATAGATCTAGGTGGATCTAGGGAATTGGTTATGTCCACATTCTGATTTATCGATGTAGAGCTTGTAAGGCTGAAAAGATAAAAGTCAATAATTAACCTTCTAGATGATTGCCCATGGATCCCAAGGACAATTAAATGTCTCTCATAAAAAGCTGATGGGACCTGTGAAAAATAGCTAATACAAAATTCCAACCAAGGTGGGCATGTTACTTATCAACACATGTTTCCCGAGCTTGTAATTAGTATGTAATTTATGATTACCAGCCACAATGAATTGAAAATATTGTGAAATGTATTATTATATAATTATGCTTGATAGACAATTGTTGATGGGTGGAAGCCTTAGAATGCAGCCATGATATCACTAGAGGAATAAGGATAAGTTCTATTAAGTTAATTGACTCCAAGCCACCTTGTGGAAATATTAATTAGAAACATTCAAATTATTTACCCTTAGCATGGATAACAAGCCAAGTCAGCTAATGAGGAGGGGTTGTAGTTGAACAACCAACCATCTCATTGAATGGAAGTATGGAGGGCTGATAGAAGGGACATGAAGCAATGAGCTAGGGGATTGTAGGAAGGATCTCCATGGGTCCCCAGGATTTACCCATGAGTTTCCTTCTAACAAAAAAAATAGAAGGATAGGTCGAGAACTTTCTAGAGTCCATGCAAGAAAAGTGAGAGAGGAGAGAATTTGAAATTCTGGCCTAGATATGCACATAGGAAAAACCAGAGGAGGGTCTGGGGCCTTTGAGGAATATAGATGCTGAAAAGAATGCGTGTGCATGTAATAGAATGATTAGAGAACCCAGAGAAGGGTTATGAGCTGGAGCATGGAAGACTTGAAACTCGAACTGATCTAAGAAAGTGACAGCAGTCTTTTTGAAACTCGAACTGATCTAAGAAGGCCGTGACCTTGATGCTGGGAAGGAATCTAATAAACATTGAAGGGGCCTGGGCTAGGTGGGTGTAAGGAAAATATCTACCTAGAGTAGAGTGAAGGAGAGTAACCTTCAAATCTTACTTAGAACCTGAGAGAGATTCCCTAGTGATATCATGGCTTGGCACGAAGGTGGAAAAAATGTTAAAAGTGAATGCATTTGAGCCTACAATTGGGTGTAAATATGAACACCCATAGTCAGTTGGTCGACCATTGACTGTAATAGATAAGTATTTCATAGAATCTATGTAATTGAATTGAAATGTATGATTGAATGCTTGTACTTGAGTTATACATATACATACTTTGATTTATAGTGATGATTCTTATTGTCAGGGTAGAAGAAATTTAGAAGGGGTAACTTTATCCAACCACTTTGAAAATGGAATCTATCCCTACCAGCTTCAGAGAGGGATCTCTCTGTATGATTTAGCTATATTTTAACTTTAATATATTAGGCTAGTTATATAAAATAAAATAAGATTGAAAACGTTTGTTGTTTTTGTTAAGTTGGCTGAAAAGGTTTCATGCCTCCGTTGGGCTATGGGGTCTATATTATAGAGATAGAAATCTAAACCATAGACAAAATATTCTTTCATAGGGCAAGATAATGCATTCGTTGGATTCTTTAGCATTAAAGTGATGAATAGCAGAAGAGATGAGAATATCAATTAAAGTAAAAAAGCATTTAAGAATTTCTTCATTGTAATATCAGAAAGATAAACATACAGA
>SNQJ01S0157426.1:0-13848 GCA_010110895.2 Picea sitchensis
ATATAAGAAAAAACATTCTGTGGTTTTCTCCCGATTTGGGTTTCCACGTAAAACACTGGTGTATTGTGTATGTGTGTGATTGTTTATTTCTTACTGCTCATTATTGGATAATAATTCTATATTGATATAACATTTGAAGAAAAAGGATTATAATTACGTTATTACTGATTCACCCCCCCTCTGAGTAATCCAACACGGATCCCATTAGAACTCTGCAGTTAAGCGTGCTCAGGCTAGAGTAGTACTGGGATGGGTGACTGCCCAGGAAGTCCTAGTGTTTTACATGCCTATGGCATTTTATAAACTTAGTCCAATTTATCTCACATGCATCATGGGAATTGTTTTCCTCTCACTCTCTCATATATAATTGAGGTGAAGGAGGCCCTTTAAGCATGCAATGGAGTGTGATGCAAATCTTGTTGTGAATGAAGCGTAGCCAACATCTCTTTCTTTCCAGAGATAAGACACCCCATTCTGTCAGTTTTTGTTCTACAGTGTTTTCTCTCTCGTGTTCATTAATAGAAGTTGGGTTTCACTATATTTTTGTGTTCTCCGCATTATCTCTATGTATTTTCTTTGTTATATATCGGTTATATTTTTGTCTTCATGTCGTTCTCAAAACAATACAGATTAAGGGGCCAGAAAGTTCTAGATTGAAAGAGTCAATTCGAAGGATAAGAAGGTCACAGGAAAATGGAGTTCTGAGATTGAGATTAAAGGTGTGAGACCTTCAAGGGTTCTTAGATTTCATCAAGCCATGAGTGATGCATTGGCTCACCAGATAATTGAACAAGAGTTGGAAAATGCTAATTTAAAGAAAATAATAAGTGATCTTGAAATTGTTGTAAGTCTTAGGAAATTGTTTGCGGAACCTTTGTCCATGATGACCCTGAACGATTTCCTTAAAGAAGCATCTGAATCAAACTCAAAGGTCGAGAAAGATGCTAAATTATTAATGGGCATCAGAAAGTGTGTGGTCGAAAACATAAACAAAAGACTTAACATAGTTTTGGAAGCTTGGGCGATTGTTATTGATTCAGGTGTCATGACAGGAAGGATTTGTTCCCTTAGGGAATATCTGTAGAAAGATTTACAAAATGATGAGCATTTTTACAAGAACACGATGAGTACTTTTTTGATGAGAGGATAGATAGACTCGTTGGCTTGGGAGGATAGATGTTCTACAACAATTGATAACCACTTGTGACATCCTTGAAGGAAGGAAGAATACATTGTTTCTAAAAGTTGTTGATATAGTGAAGGAACTCAAGGGCCCGACCCTAATAAGGGACTCAATTCTATTGACCAAAGATCAAATGGAATCAAAGCTAAGAACACTCACAGTTGCATGGGGAACTGAGTTTGACGATCTCACAAATTCCCCGAAGGATGGAATTAAATCTTCGCTTGTCAATTTTGTAAATGGGAATGAAGATCAAATGGTCATCACACAACAAAAATGCACCGAGTTGAAAGGAATTAAGGACAAATTATTCGTGCTTAGGGTTAAATAAGACATAACCATAGCATTGTTACGAGAATATATTGAAGAATGGCTCAAGGGTGCATTGGAAGCAATAACTAGCCCATCTTGATCTTCAAGATTCAAGAAAAAGTTGTCAGTTAGGGTTGTTGCGCGAGTTTTTTATTTAAGGAATCTCAACAAATGAGAGGAGATTTTTCATCCACTATTTGCTACTTCCATTTTTTTAAGTTTAGATTTTGAAGAATTTCCCTTGGTGTTTCTCCTTTCTTAGTGTTTTCTAGCGCATTAATTATAAACACACATTTGTAAGTCTTTTGATTCCTTATTGTCTTCTTTTTGTCTTCCAGGTTGCCTCTACTTATTATATGGCCCACGGGAGCCCCATCCCAATCCCAAAGGACAGACACATTTAATTACTTTCTTGTTTAAGTATCTCAAATATTATGTAGTGTTGGTTTATGCACATTATATTTGATCTTGGACATTGAATTTGTATTTATTATTTTATCAAAAATCCACAGAGATAATTGGGAGCTTGGGACCTTTGTGATTTATAACTTTCATTAAAGTGTGAAATCTCAAGTATGTGTCTCATTTACATCCTTATGATATGAATGGTATAAATCATTTGAAGTTCTCTAGAAAGGACTATTTTTTCTACTCAATGTTATGTGTCTTGTTTCAAATGCTTACCTTCTACTTGTTGTAGTATAGGAAATGGTTATGGTGGAATGGACAAACTCTCTTGTTTTTCTTTTGTTAAATTGCTACTGTAATATTTTGTCTTTATTTATCCTGCTTCCTGGTCCACTCCCAGGCATTAATGTTTGATAAATGAAAACGTAGTTATCTAGGACCATATTATAAGTTGTCATCTGAGTGAGAAAAAGAGGAGCACCACCTCTATAAAAACGTAGAGGATATCCCCGTTTCTATGAGGTTGACTCTTACCCTTAAAACGGGTTTAGAGATCAACTAAAGCTTATCTCGACTCTTTAGACTCTTAAAAGGGTTTGCGACTCTAAGGATTTGATACCTCTCGATGTTGGATAACTTTGAGATTAAAATCGGATGTAGATTGGTTTTTCAATATTGTCATGTTTAATCACAATTATTTTGCGAGAATGTGTCTTAACAACAAACTTTACCCATGGAGAGTAAGGCTACGATAAGGTACTTATTGTACAAGTGCAAATTGGCTAACATGAAGAAAAAGAGGCTTCCTTTAATAACTTCAAACAATAGTAAAAATAACTCAAGGTTAAAGAGAGGGTGGGCACTACTCCATAGCTCTATCATTTGGGGCGGTAGAAGTGCATTCCCTTGAGAATATGAACACCATTAATAGTATTGTCATAATGAACTGAAAAGAGAAACTATGGTGTTACAATGAAATTGAGAATAAGAAAAGGATGGTTTACTATAAAAGGCCATTAACCGTAAGTTAGAAGATCAAAATTATCTCTCTACTCCCATGTGCTTCGTAATGATGATGGGGGGTAAACAATACCTAAAACACCTTAGAAAGAAGGAATTTTTAAAGTTTGTAATTCTAACAAGGTAGAAGATGTAAATCATTTTCTTTTGATGAGAATAACCTACACAAATATTAGATTTCATTTTTTTTAAATTGTAATACCACTAATAGTTATAATGTACTAACCCTTGAAAACCAAAGTAAGCTCGTTAATCTTAGCTACAAGATATTTGATCTCAAAAACAACATAATGTTGGAGATGTTATAGACCCACCTAGTATTTATTTTCCTAGGTTGATTAGTCTATGTTAAGGGAGCCCCTAGTCAGAGATATTTCCCCCTAGATGAAAATATTCTCCCCTAAATGAGGGCGCCACATCCTCTTCATTCATTATTCACTTACACTTCAGTTAGACTAGTGAAGTAGAGTCTTGCATGGCAACCTCGGTATTATCACCAAGTATTGCATGCTCACCTCGAGATCATCACCATGAGAACGCACTTACCTTGGGAACATCACCAGGAAGGCGCCACATGTGCATGCATAATTCTCTCCTCACTCCACTTGTGATTAGCTAGTTAATTGACGATTGCATTGCCAATTAACTAGGACTAGGTGGTCGTTCACTCCAGAGTGTAACAGTGGGTTTTCACATCTTTCTAGATCACTACCATGGCGCATTAGTTCAACCATGTAGAGTATATCACATGTATTTTACAATTATCTCATTTGGTTAATACAATTCTTTATTATTTCTCTCCATATAGTCTCTCTCTCTCTCAACTTTGCAAGCTTTGTGTGAATTGTTGCTAGCTAGATTTTGTGTGCATGTTTCAACCAAATTCTACATGGTATTAGAGCCCACATGTTTCTAGGAAGAAGGCGCACAGGTACTCATTTGCAGGTATAGAAGATTGAAGCAGTGAGAAAGAATGGAATTTATGTCATCAACTCTTCTCACGCCACACAATTATTTCGAGTGGAAGCTAAAGATTCTACTTCTATTAAGAGGTAGAGGCTTGTACTGAATGACCATGGATATAGAGACTGAACCCAGATCGACGACCAAAAAATCCAAATACTTCAACCACATGGATGAGGCCTTCAGTCTCATTTGCATGTTAATTTCTTCCGAGCTATTGTTTCATGTTGAATATTGTTCTACTCCAAACAAGATTTGTACCTCTCAAAGGTCTCTTTGAAAACAGGACGAGATAAGACGCCACATGCTTGATATTGAATTGAACTCATTAGATCCAAGCAGTTTTGAGAATATATAAGACTTCTTCACGAAGTTCAAGTCCCTACATCTTCAACTAAAAGGATGCGAGATTGACAAATATATGCAGGAAAAACAAATAACTCTTGCCATTTTGCCAAAATTGGGTCTGGAATATGCAGTCTTTGTCCCCACATTCCATACAGTGAGGATTACATTGGGAGCGGCCTAAAAAAGGACCACACTAGATCTTTTCTTTGAGTCCCTAACACATGATCAAGAAAAGCTCATCAAAATGGGAAAAATCAAGAGCTCCAAAGCACATGCACTTGCAGTGCATGAGAGCAACAAATCCAATCCGAAGTCCAAACAAAAAGGAAAGGGAAAGAAGGACCATGAACAAAGAAAGGAAAGCAATTTCAAACCCCTCGATGAATCCTCCGACTCCAAAGGTGGAAAGGGAAAGCATGGGAAGTCAAAGTGTGGTTAACGCAATCGCGGATACCATCCTCGATCATCTTCCATGAAGAAGACAATAGACCTCATGGCGCAAACACTCCATCAAAACAACCTTTGGGATTGCATTCCTGAGAATGCCAAAAAGAAGCTAAGGAGACAAAGCCCCCAAAAATAGAGGTAATTATCATGCTTTGATTACTATTCATTCTTCTCTCGATGCATGGATCATGGATTAAGGAGCATCCCATCACATGGCAGCCACAAAAGATGTCTTATCATCATTAACTACATGCATGGGTCCTCCCATTCTCATGGGTGATGATACTCCAATGGAGTTCATTAGAAAGGGAGAGTAGATCTCCAACATGGAAGTTTCAAGAATGTCTTGCATGTTCCAAAACTCTATGTGAATCTACTCTTTGTGTATCATATAGCACATACAAGCACAGGAAAAAGGGTGGAATTCACACCGAATTACGTGACCATAATATTGCATGCATGACAACGCCAATATTGTTATTGGTGAGGTAAATCACGTGTCTTGATTGTACACTTTTTCTAAGTTTATGCTAAATCTGATTTTGCATTACTACTAATTCATGCCAATGATGATAGTAGACTCTGGCACGAGAAATTTGGTCATTTAAATTTCAAGTACATGCAACAACTCAGCAAATATGGGATGGTCAATGGATTTATCGATATACATTTTTCTAAAGGAGTTTGTCAAGGATGCGCTCTTGGAAAATATCCTCGAGAAATTATAGAAAGGGAAGGCTTGGAGGGTATCCTCTCCCTTGGAGCTTGTCCACAGTGACCTCATGGGTCCTTTTCCTCATCCTTCCATCAACAAGGTGAGGTATGGCTCGACATTCATTGATGATTATTGAAGGCACACTTTGGTATATTTTCTCAGATAGAATTCAGAAGTTTTGTTAATATCTAAAAGATTTCAAAGAGAATGCAGAGATACAATCCAAGAACATGATCAAGATCCTCCGCATAGATAATGGGGGGAGTATGTAAACAAGAATGTACAACATATTTGGGATAAGGCAAGAATACAGTTACAACATACAATTTCATACACTCCGTAATAGAACGGGGACAACATATTTGTGATAAGGCAAGAATACAATTACAACATACAATTTCATACACTCTGTAATAGAACGAGTACAACATATTTGTGATAAGGCAGGAATGTAGTTACAACATACAATTTCATTCACTCTGCAATAGAACGGGGTAGCTGAGAGGAAGAACCGATCTCTCAAAGAGCATGCAAGGACACAATCCAGGAACATGATCAAGATCCTTCGCATAGATAATGCGGGGAGTATGTAAACAATAATGTACAACATATTTGTGATAAGGCAGGAATACATTTACAACATGAATCTTCATACACTCCTCAGTAGAACGGGGTAGCTGAGAGAAAGAACCAATCTCTCAAAGAGATGGCCAATTGCATGTTGCATGCAAGGTCCATTCCCTCCAAGCTTTGGTCTAAAGCATTTAACTATGATAATTACATAAAAAAATAGGTCTCACGAGTCTGTGAAGGATAGGACACCTTTGAGGCCTGGAGCATCATCAAACTAGAAGTCACCCTCTTCTGAATCTTTGGATCACGCGCATGGGCCCGTGTACTCTCTAAAAAGAGGAAGGCAATAGATCCTCAGAGCACAACATGCATCTTCGTTGGATATCCCGAAGGTTAGAAGAGTTACAGGTGGATAGATCCCTTAATGGGAAATCTCATCATTGAGAGGAGTGTCCAATTTGAGGAAAGTCCCATGTATGCATATCAAGAGCCACATGCAAAGACTTCTACACCTCCTCTTGTACCAGAAATTTGAGATGATGCTTGCTCCCATTCAGATCATATTTCAGATCTAATTTCCAAATCAGATTCAGAATAAGAATAAAATTAGCATGCAAATGATTATCCACATTAGATGCCCAAATGGGCTCATTCCACCCTATAGGTAGTAGGTGACCTTGTGGGAAATCTTGCGTATCTGAGGAGGAAAAGATCCCATTTTGAAGAGCCACCACATGCACTTATAGCTACAGAACCGGTAATTCCCATCCATTGCTACATGGTTCCAACTTCAGACTCTCAAACCTATGCAAAGGCTCAAGGGAATCCCTTCTGGGAAGCAGCTATGACCGAGGAGTATAACTCCCTCATCAAGAACCAAACTTGGGATTTTGTTCTACTTCCATTAGATCAGAAGCTTGTCAAATGTAAATGGGTCCACATGACCAAGAAGGCGATAGATGGACATGTGAGAAGGTACAAGGCAAGATTGGTTGCCAAAGGATTTTAACAAGTCCATGGGATTGATTATGACTAGACATTTGCTCCAATAGCAAAGATGGACTCCACTCGGTTGGCTCTTGCCATTGCAGCAGCCAAGGGATGGGAATCTCACCAGATGGATGTGAAGAATGTCTTTCTTCATGGGGATCTCTCAAAAGATATCTACATGGAGTAGCCTCGAGGGTACATACAGAACTCATCTCTAGTATGTCGACTGAAAAAGATACTTTATGGCCTCAAGCAGGCTCCTAGGGCATGGTATGCTAAAATGGACTCTTATTTACTCTCACTTCTTCATTAGATTTAAATCAGATCCCAACTTTTATATGCCGACAACTTCTAACTCTTTGTTCATCTTAGTGCGATATGTAGATGACCTCTTGATCACAAGTAGTTCGACCTCACCAATTGTTGCAGTGAAATACATTTTGCATGACATGTTCTCAATGACCGATATGGGTGCTATCCACTTTTTCCTTGGTCTTGAGATCAACCAGGATGCTTAAGGCATCAATTTGTCTCAAACTAAGTATGTCAGGGACCTATTGGTTAGATTCGACATGACAGATTGCAAGTCTACAACCACGCCCTTCTTGTGTGGGGGAAGGCTCGAGGATGGCAGGTATACACCATTGGTGGACAACACTAATTATCGACAACTAGTGGGGAGACTTCTTTACCTCACTCACTCCCATCCATATCTCTCGTATACAGTAGGCACAGCTTTGAGGTACATGCAAGAGCCGCATGAGCTTCACTGGAAAGTTGTCAAGCCCATCCTCAGATATGTTCAGGATACCACCAGTCATGGGATTCACTATATAGGAGGTTGTACATTGGATCTCATGGGATTTGCAGATTCAGATTAGGTTAGCGATAGCATAGATCGCAAGTCCACCTCCAAGTACATTCTTAGTTTGGGATCTGGCCCCATCTGTTGATCAAGTAAAAAGCAATCAACAATTGTTTTATCATCAATAGAGGATGAGTACAAAGGAGCGGTCAACATTACCATTCAAGCACTTTGGCTACGGAACTTCCTCACTGAGCTCGGTATCCAGTTCCACCGTTCGACTGTCATCTAGTGCAACAATCAGAGCGCACTGAAATTTTGCAAAGACCCAGTGCAGCGATAGAGAACAAAACACTTTGAGATCCACATGCATTACATTAGAGAGTTGGCTCGTGACGGGATCATCAACTTACAGTACTATCCTTCCTCTGAACAAATTACCGACATCTTCACCAAAACTTTTACTGAGCAGAAATTCCACTTTTTTAGTGTGGGATCTGACCCCATCTATTGGTTGAGTAAAAAACAATCAACAATTTCTTTATCATCAACATACGTTGAGTACAAAGGAGCGGTCAACATTACCATTCAAGAACTTTGGCTACAAAACTTCCTCACTGAGCTCAATATCTAATTCCATCATCTGACTGTCATCTAGTGCAACAATCAAAGCAAACTGAAATTTTGTAAAGACCTAGTGCAGTGATAGAGAACAAAACAATTTTAGATCCACATGCATTACATCAGAGAGTTGGCGCGTGACGAGATCATCGATTCGCAGTATTATCCTTCCTCTGAACAAATTATCGACATCTTCACCAAAACTTTTAATGAGCAAAAATTCCACTTTATGTGTGATTATCTTGGAGTGAAGGACACAACTACCTAGCAACTCTCGCTCTTTTTCAACATTGTACTTTCCGAGGGGGTTTCCCATAACTTTTTCCCTCTTTCCTGTTTTTTAGTGTTCATTGATTAGATGCATTGTAAAATAGGTACCTAACATAGCTTCTTACCAGGATCCATTCTTCATTTACTCCCTAATAGTGTTCAGGGGGGTGTTGGAGATATTACACATCCACCTAGTATTTATTTTCCTGGGTTGATTAGTTTATGTTAAGGGCGCCCGTGGTCAGAGATATTCTCCCCTAGATGAGGGAACCACATCCTCTTCAGTCATTACTCAGTTACACTTCAAATAGACTGGTGGAGTAGAGTCTTGCATGGGAACCTCAGTATTATCACCAAGTGTTGCATGCTCACCTCGGGATCATCACCATGAGGGTGCACTTCCCTTGGGATCATCACCAAGAAGGCGCCACACGTGCATGCATGACTCTCTCCTCACTCCACTTGTGATTAGCCAGTTAATTGATCACTTCATGGCTAGTTAACTAGGACTAGGTGGCCCGCAGGGGTGTAGACCGATTGACAAGTGTCGTGTAAATGGAAGGAAATATGTAAAAAGAGGTCTCAAGGTTGATTCTCACCCTGATTTACTCGGAGGGCATGCTTGTGGGCTGTGCGTTTCTCCCTAGGGGTTATAAGGCAGCCGACAGGATTCGACCCCATGTCACACGAGTACGATATTGTCGTTGTTACCGATTCCCCTAGTTACAATAATATAGAATTAAATTATTAAATAAAAACTAAACTAAAAAATAAATAAATAAAAACTAGGACTAGGTGGCCCCCCAGATGGGGTGACATCTGGCACACATGCGGCGGGAGCAGTGGACACTCCCCACTGCCATCCTTCCTCGCCATTTCTTCAGTATGTGTAGCATTCAATGGGAAGGATGGTAATGCACTGCGTAAGGTGGAAGTTTTAATGGAGCGCCCACAACGAATGTCGAGGCCTCACAGAGTAGGTACGCGAAGGGTAAGAGTCGTCAATTCGGTCTTTATGGAGCTTTTTCTTGTCATTTCAACTCCTTTAATGGAGGTAAGGCATGGCTATTGCCATTTCGATCCGGTTTGATTGTTTGTTCTCCTCTCCCCTCCTGGTTTTTCCCCCTTCTTGCGTTCTCCTCCCCTTCGAGATGTCATTTTTGTCCCTGCCTTTCCAATGTCGCGTGAAAGAGGAAAACCGAAATGTGGGTTGGCCTATTACAGTTTTGTGGCTCAACATCGCCGACCTAGTCCCTCCTCAGCTCTAATTTTGCCTCCCACCCCATCCACAAGCCCTGTTGGTCCTTCCTTGGAGATTTCCCCCTTGTCTGATCAAAATTGGGTGGACAAGGACAGTCCCATGGCTTATGTCGAGGAAGAGATTCCTCTGGCTCCTCCTCAAGTACCTCCCGATTCTCTCATGTTCTTTGCCTTAGACCTTTAGGACCCCCCTCACAATTTTGGATGACTACCTCCACGAGTCGACTCTACGTCAGATGTGGTAGGCTGTCAGGTTGAAGAAGAGAGCCCTCCAACTGGCACGAGGAAAGGATTATGGTGACAACACAACTTGTCGTTGCGCCTCAACCCGTTTCAACCTCTGAGCCAGAGACGCCCAGCACTTGCAGTTTCTCGAAAGAACATCTGCAACTGATCTTCGACATGAGACTGGATATGGCCGACCAACTTCATCGCCAGGATACCCTCAATCGTAGCCTAAATGCTATGTTTGATTCTCTTTCAGGCGAGCCTGTCAAGCGTAGATGCTCGACATGTTGCCAACCTTATATATTCAATCCTACGCAGCCACGCTCTCCTAGTGACTATGGCAACACGGGTTTGCCTACTGTTTAGTTTTATTTTCTGTTGCTATGTATCAATGTTCATAGTGGCCATAGTTAGAGTTTTGTTTTCCAGTTTTTCTCAAACGTTAACAAAAACTTGAATGCTTGTTATCGCAGGTCACATGTTTTGGTTTCCATATGTATGGCAGAACAGGTGGCAATTTTATCCATATGTATTGATATGAATATTATTTAAGGAAATACAATTTTTATTTACAAAAAAAAACTAGAACTAGGTGGCAATTCACTCCAGAGTTTGTCAGTGGGTGTTCACATCTCTCTAGATCACTACTACGGTGCATTAGTTCAACCATGTAGCATATATCACATGTATTTTTTCATTCTCTCATTTGGTTAGTACAATTCTCTCTCTCTCTCTCTCTCTCTCTCTCTCTCTCTCTCTACTTTGCAAGCTTTGTATAAATTGTTGGTAACTAGCATACACATAATAACAACATAATTAGTTCTTTTCTTTGTTAAGGTTTGATGGACTAATGTTGATCTTAATGAACAAAAACATCATCATCATCATTATCACTATCATATTTTTTTTGTCGAAATATACATTTATTTACACATATCAACTCTAGAGATAAATAATTTCATTGTCTCTGTAAGTAGCCAAGATAACTCTAACTTTAAAAATGTAATCATCATAATGGATACATACATGGTATGTGTTATGTTTCTTTGAAGTTTCATTTACAACTTCTATTAAAGGTTTTGAAAAAAATTACATAAAATATTTGATTGTTAAATATTTATTAATTCAATTTAAATTTTTATAATATTTTAATATGATTTTTACTTTTTTTTTTAATTATCTTAAATAAATGAATCTACTTAATCAAATTTTTTATTCTAATACATTAATTAACTACTAAATAGTTTATTAAGGGATACTAATTTAATGTGTTTTTAATATATATTTAAAATTTTATAAATAATATTTGTTTTTTGTTTTATTTTAGTTCACTTATTTTAAAAAAATATTAAAGAAAAATATTATCGTAATTATTATTTTATTTTTACTTTATAAAATATTACTCTATTTTCATATTCTAAATGTTATGCTTCTCATTTTAATAATAAAAATAATTTTCAAAACATTTTAATTATAATTTTATTATTTACTTAATTGTTAAATTCAAAAACTCGAAACAGATTTTAATAATATTTTCTATTAGGTCGTTCAACTTATTAAAAGCTTTATGTTAAGCCTCCGATAATTTGTTATATTTTATTTTATTTTTTTAGCTTTTTTAATTTATTTGATTACCCATACCTTTTATCTTAATTTTTTTTTTTTTTTTCAATTTCCTACCTATATCTCAACTCATATTTATTTTTGTTGTTTATATCTCAACTCATATTTATTTTTGTTTACATCTTAACCTCATGTATTGTTATAAAATTAAACAAATTTAATTGAATATCGAAAAATTATTTCATATTTAAATGAACAAAGCAAAAAGATAATAACACTTTGAAGCTTTTTAAGAATTTTTTATGTATGGTTGGAGCACTTTTAAGAATTTTTAGAATCTCAAGCCTTTAAGAATTTTCATGTATGGTTGGAGCTTTTGTAAGAATTTTTAGAATCTTATAAATAAAGTTAATAATAAATAAAGTTAATAAAGTTGTAAAAGAAATGTTCATCAAAATCAAAAGTTAAATGTTACCTTATTGCCTACTCACATATATGTGAGCATGCTCACATATATGTATTAGTTAATTAAATTAGTATCTCTTAATAAACTATTTATTAGTTAATTAATGTATTAGAATAAAAAATTTGATTAAGTAGATTCATTTATTTAAGATAATTAAAAAAAAAAAGTAAAAATCATATTAAAATATTATAAAATTTTAAATTGAATTAATAAATATTTAACAATCAAATATTTTATGTAATTTTTTTCAAAACCTTTAATAGTTGTATGTGAGCCTGCTCACATATATGTGAGCCTTTAAGAATTTTCATCTATGGTTGGAGCTTTTTTAAGAATTTTTAGAATCTTGTAAATAAAGTTAATAAAGTTGTAAAAGAAATGTTCATCAAAATCAAAAGCAAAATGTTACCTTATTCCCTGCTCACATATATGTGAGCATGTATGACCTAAACTTATGTGGTGGTAGGTGTGGAGGGTTGTTTACAATTTTGGAGAATAATAACAATTGATGTGGCGATAGGTGTGAAGGGTTATGTACAATTTTGGAGGATTACAACAATTGATGTATGCCTAGTGATTGGGAGAGATAATGAACAACCAAGTTGAAGCTATAACTTTATTACAAAGTTTCAATCGTTTGTGTGCAAGATCGAAAAGAAGACTGAAAAGTTAAAGCAATAGTGACCATTGGTGATTCTATGCTATMATTTGGCAAATGAGGATGTTATCAACAATGAAATCATCAAAACTATCCAAGCATAATCAATCCACATGCAAAGGATTTTAATACCCACCACCCCCTTGTACTCGTACATTTCATCGACGTGATTGAGATTTTAAAGGAGGGAGGAAAGACTTTGTGTAACAATAGTGGGATAAAGGATTTTAGTGGGCGTTAATTTAGTTACATTGTGATGTCTATTGCACATGAAGGGAAATGTGAAATGTTAGAAAATCCCTCCATCTAGAAGTTGGCAACTTGGATTGAGGTGACTCTGTGGAGAAAAGTGAACAAGCATAGGTTTATTGAAAATAGATTGAGGCCTTTTTTGAGTTGGAAGTATCAGGTTTTGGTGCGCTCTTTGAATTGGTTACCGTCACCAATCATCACGGACAACAAAAACAATTGAAATGATGGCAATGCTTGTGATATAGTTGAATATCATCGATTAATGTTAAGTCAAGCTCACCAGATAAAGGGGTTACAAACATAAAGGGGTTACAAACAGTGATTTCTCATCTCGTAAACAAAGTTCATGCCTAAGTTTAAGAACTAAAATCTAAAACTATAGACATGGAAATAAGGATGTACATCCAAAATTTACAAATAAAACATTTGATATGTTATCACAATATGTTTATTTAGACCACCCTGATTCTACCAAGAGTCCCAATACTTTAGTAATATCTCTAAGAAAAATAGTAATAAAAAAAGACATAATACACCAAGACTCAAAGCCCATAGAAATCAAAAACTTTGATGACAATAATCAAATAAAAAAACAATAACATTTCTCCAATAAAAAAATTCTACGTCTATTAAGCAAGTTTATGTTATGCAAGTTTAAGTTTTTAAATATATTAAAATTTACAATATTAAATCTAAAATTTTTGAAATAAATAGTAAAATCACAACAAACTTTAAATAAACTCTTACATTTTTCAATTCAAAACTC
>SNQJ01S0157426.1:15536-30285 GCA_010110895.2 Picea sitchensis
CAATTCCCCCCGACTTACCTTGTGTGCCGCGTAAGGGGCATCGTGGGCACACCTGGAGGTTATAGGGGTAGCGGTTGGATAACACGGCCACGTGTAACGCGAGCACGTGCCCAACTAGTTGCTGATTCCTCCACTTTATATTTATAAAGGAAAAATATTCAATATTATCACAATAGTAGAAGAAACATTCCACACAACCGAGAGCAAAAAGATGCCGCCTATGAGAATTAAGTTGGACATGGAAAAAGAATATAATAGCCTTTCTAACATAGGTCTTCAAGGTCAAAGGGATGTGATCGCATAACCTTCAATGAATAAGAAATAGTTTTCAAAACCACAAATATTTCTTAGAAATTCTAAGTAACATATAGAGAGGTGTTCTATACGATTGCCATTTGTCAATTTCCTTTTAATATAGAGAGGTATAAAAATAAGTTATCAACTATTTGCTATAATTCTTAACTTGTGCATTATGAAAAGATTGAAAAGGAGAACGCCCAATTGAAATGGTCGGTTGTCTTTAGTCAATAATTATCGTACAAAGAATTACAAACTTTTTAGAATATTAAAAAATTACAATTTTTTTTAAATATAAATAATTAAATATTAAATAATTTAGTTAAATAATTATCGTATAAAGAATTACAATTTTTTTAGAATATTAAAAAAATTCTAATTTTTTTAAATATAAATAATTAAATATTGAAAAGATTTAATTGAATAAGATTGTTTTGCTTTTTAGAACAATAATAATTGCAATATTTGATAACTTATGGACTAGATACATGTACTTAATTATTAGTTCTATGATGATTTTAAATTCCAAGTGAAATTGTTATTTATATTTTTTTGATTGGTTTTTTTATATAATTAAATGCCAAATTAAATTTCTACTTACTAGATACCTCTACTTAATTATTAGTTTCATGATTCATTTAAATTCCAAGTGAAATTGTTATTTATATTTTTTAATTGGTTTTTTTATATAATTAAATGTAAAATTAAATTTTTACTTAGACTTGTTTATTCTTAATTTGTTATTTATATTTTTTTAATTGGTTTTTTTTATATAATTAAATGCCAAATTAAATTTCTACTTGGTTATCTTAATTTGTTGACTTATTTATTCTTAATTTGTTGAATTATAGTAATTGGTTCTCTATCGATCTATTGTGTGGCACTAAAACCAAAGCATTTAACTTAAAGTTTTTGCTAATTCATAAATTTGTGGAATTGTATTTCATATTTTATCGTAAGTTTTCAATTTGACATCTTATTTGGCCTTATATCTAGGCAATATGAGGCAAAGTTAGGATAAAGGGACTAATAATTTAACTAGTTTGAATGTAAAGTTAGGAACTCATATTCAAGATGAAGTAATGCTAACTTTCAAGTTAGCGTTACTTCCATAACATTAAATGTTTTCCATGCATAGATAATTCTTAGAGTTAGGTACATCTCCCCGTGGCAACGGTGCCTTCACAGGTGTTGCGATCTTCACCAGGTGTGATCTTGAGCTTCACCAGGTGATACGACTGATTGCTATAATTCTGCAACCGATTTTTGTGACCTTGCCCGTCCCTGTGACCATCACCTCGCTCAATGCCAGTACTAGCTTCTATGGCATCCCTGGCTTTCCTCTTCAACTTC
Source organism: Picea sitchensis (assembly GCA_010110895.2). Lineage (NCBI taxonomy): Eukaryota > Viridiplantae > Streptophyta > Pinopsida > Pinales > Pinaceae > Picea > Picea sitchensis. The sequence goes on from SNQJ01S0157426.1 coordinate 17,187, forward strand.
ACGTTATAAAGACTCAAGGCTCTCTTGCCTGCCAGTTTATAGGAAGGATACCATGCCATCAAGCATTGAGCAAGCAATGATTATATTAATTCACCTCAAGTTCGTGGTCGTCGTTTCCTCTGCAATTGTCTCCAAATTTCTGCGAACCGACGTCTGCACATAAACCAAGCAAATGCTACCTTGATTCAATGAAATAACAAGGGTAGCAGGCTCAACTGGGCGCCATAGCAGGTAAGAAGAGGTTAGTTACTTTATACCTTCCTCCTCCTTTTACAAAGTCATAGCAACCGAAGTTCTCTTTCACGAGCAAATGTTTAAATGTGAAGGACCTCTTTCTGCTCTCTTGGTGGACACACTACCGACAATTCCCATTGTACGGTTTCTGGTATCATTGGTTCTATCGACATTCTCCTGCCAAGAAATTGGTCTATCTCCAGGAAACAAAGAAAGCATTCTCCCGACGAGAAATTACTTGCCAAAGCCGAAGAGACTCACCTTCTCGCAAATACCTAATGCGAGCATCACCGCCTACATCCCGGAAGAGTAATGGAACTTGGGGCCCTCATGCGTCGTGCTCCATTCATCCGGATGTTTCCCGGTGGTCTCCACAAAATTCTTGAGAGAATAGTACTTCACTATTCTGCCACAAAGGTTGTCGAATTGAGCATCTGTGACGAGCAGCGGGGTCTTGTGGGACACGTTTCAAAGGGCGAAATCCATGAAATGAACGGCATCGCAGATGTACATCATAATTGGGATGTTTTCCCCATATGGATGGCAGAAGCACCTGGCTCTCCTGGCGCAGGAATGAAGAATATTGTTGTTGATGAATACAAGAGTGGTCTTGGAGCCCACGCTATCTTGGAAACCGCGTGTGCGGGCGTTTTTTAGTCGGATTACCATCTTGTGGGAATCGATCAACGGTCCATGGGTTTTGAGCAGTAGGATGCCGCTGTTACCCACCATGGCGCAACTACGGTAGGGTTTCCCAGTTCGTATCTCCAGAGTCTCGGTGGCGTTATATATGTACGCAATGAAGAAATCAGATAGTCGCACAACACATAGGCGTATGGTTCCTGGTGAGAGCGGATTGATATCAATGGAACTTGGTATCTACACTTAAAATTTGTAAATGCGAGTATGGTTCCTGGTGAGAGCAGATTGATATCAATGGAACTTGGTATCTACACTTAAATTTGTAAATGTGTGAAAGGAGGAGTATATACATGCACCACATCTTTCAAATCATGAGCCATTTGGCTACGGGAAAACACCCAGTTGTTATCAAAATACCAGACATTGTTGTCAGTTGTCAGTTTATCTGAATGTTGCTTCCCACATTTTCTATTTTTATTTAATTAAATTTTTAAAAACACTAACAAGTTTTTTTTGTCGACGTCATTCTATCCTCTGACCCTTTAGAGGTAACACCGGGAGGAATTATTCTTGATTGCCATGCATAAACATGGAACTCCGGTGCAGGATTTATTATGTTATCTTCCAATGGCATCCCTCAGTTAATTCAAACGAAGCAAAGAGGCTTCAGCTACTCACTGTCTGCACAGTAACTGCAAGTATCGACATGATTTTGCAAGCAAAAGAAATTTTATCACGTAAATGACCCTTCAACTGCTCACCATCTTCAATTCAATAGAAAACTCCACTTTCAAATCTTTACATTTATTCATTCAAGTTGGTCATCTCTTCGACCTCACGTACAAATCACCGCCATACTTGAAAATCTCGTCCTGGATATGGTTGATGGAGGTTTCAGATCAATTTATGGTAGAAGAGATTCTGAGTTCTAAGGTTCTATGCCCCGCATTCTGTTATTTTTTAATCAAGTATGTTTTCATTTGTTAAGCAAATGTAGAATTATATATCTTCGTGAATTGTTTTCCTTAATTATGTTATTTGGCTGGTGTGAATTCCCTATTTAATCTTAATTAATTTATATGTCTGGGTTTTCTGTTAACATATTTGGGATTCTAGGGTTCTTTACGTTGTCAAGCGTTGCGTCCTTCCAAAAAATTCAATTGAAATGTCGGTTTTTGTGCGAATTTGAATGTGAAACGAATCTGACTTTGAGCTTGTTTATGTAAAGATGTTGAGAATGTAAAGAAAGAGTGCAATATTCATTGTTCTTTGAACTATTTTTTTTTTTAAATGGAGGAAAACACAGTTAGTTGTCTTTTTGGCTAAACTGACGTGTTACCAGAGGCATAGCTATACCATCAAAATCAACCAAAACTTGCATATGGCCTCATCCTCACTTGAGTGTGTTTGAACCTTCTTTTTTAAATGTGAGAGTTTCATGGTTATACTCAGTAGGAGATATCGGTTGGTTTAGTTGGTTGGACTGAGGTACCCAGGTTTGATTCTCAACACATTTTGTCTCAGAATCCTGAAGTGATACATCCCAAGAGTTTAGTAACCACTCTGTCCAAAAATTGGGTTGTTATTGTAAAAAACGAAGACAGGTATATGTTTATTTAGATCAAAGCTACGTTTTGATTTTTCTATATCTTATGTGCATACAGTATATTTTTTCACATATGCTACTCCAACTTGGACTACTCGACTAGGCTACTTGAGAGAAGCTATGTAGCATGGATAAGTTTTCACATAAAATACTAGCATCTATACCATTGGAGACTTGTCTACGAATATCGAAGCAGCAAGTCTACCTTATTAGCAGGGACTTGGTGCTCCGCAACTACCCTTTTTCATTTAGGAGATTTAGATAATAGGTATGGTATACTAGTTTCAATATTTGAAAGGAGCAAAACAAATTATAGAACTTGCTTTAAGTGAAAAACTTATTAAGGCAATGATCACAGAAGACAAATTTTGGTAAAATTTAGACATACATTTTTGTGGAAATTTCTTTCGCTTATTTAGCCAAGATTGGGTTATATTTTTTGTTTTGTAAATGCCAAGTTATAGTGGGTCACAATCTAGTCCCCACATGTTGGATTGGTTAAGCTAGGACACATGTCCTAAAACAAGAAACACGTGGGTCATAATCTAGTCCTCGAGTGTTAGACTGGTCAAGCTAGGACACACGCCTTAAACCAAGAAATGTGTTAAACCCATGTAAGACTCAAGCTTAATCTTTAGCATGGAGTACATATGAGAATTTGCACACTATGAAAGAGAGCGATAATGAGCAATATAGAGCAAAGACAATGGTGTATGTGCACCCCAACCTCCTTCTTATTTACACGATGAGGGATGAATTGTTGAAGGGAAAGACAAAAATATATATGGGTTTGGACAATAGAGTTGAGTTGGCATTATCCAACTTGGATCTTAATGAACAAATCTTATACTTACTCACTTTTGATGATAGTGATCCTTCTGAGATATTCCAATTTCCTCCACACCAACCAATGTAGATCTCAAATTAAATATAGAGGAGGAAGAGAAAAGAGTGGCAATGGTGGCAATCTTAATCATTCTAACATANCTTATACTTACTCACTTTTGATGATAGTGATCCTTCTGAGATATTCCAATTTCCTCCACACCAACCAATGTAGATCTCAAATTAAATATAGAGGAGGAAGAGAAAAGAGTGGCAATGGTGGCAATCTTAATCATTCTAACATAATATATGATATTCTTCCAAAATACATGGAATAATTCAAAGCAATGAAACTTTAAAAATAATTGAAAAAAAAAATTATAAAAATAAATTAAATTTAACAAATTTAGGATGATGTTCTTCCAAAATACATGAAATGAAACTTTAAAAATAATTGAAAAAAAAAAATTATAAAAATAAATTAGATTTAACAAATTTAAGATGATGTTCTTCCAAAATACATGAAATAATTCAAAGCAATAAAACTTTAAAAATAATTGGAAAAAAAACTATTTTATAAAAATAAATTAAATTTAACAAATTTAGAACTATTTTTAGGATTTAGGTAAAGGAGTATTAATACACTTGTTTCACATGTTTAAAATATTCTTAATTGAAATGATGGATTAAGTGTTTTTAGCACAAGGGTTTATTATGAGCTAAGCACATTATTAAAAGGACTTCTATTACTTTTTCACATGTTTAAAATATTCTTAATTGAAATGATGGATTAAGTATTTTTAGCACAAGGATTTATTATGAGCTAAGCACATTATTAAAAGGACTTCTATTGTATTATGTGCTCATATCATATTATGTGCTCATGATATGATTTGCAATGAAATGAAAAATAAAAGTGAAGTTGTAACCTAAAATAAATAGATATCAAATAAAAGTGAAGTTGTAACCTAAAATAAATAGATATCTTTAGTTATTATTTCAATTATTATATATCTAATTTTAAAGTGTAAAATCAAAGTAGCATAGTATTAAATGAATAAGAGTTCTACCATTATTTTATTGTTATTTTATTGTGTAATAATAGAAATGGTTAGAATTTTATTATAAAAAGTGGTTGTAATAGAGTTAAATCAATAAAATATTACATAATTTCTATAGATAAAGAGAACCTCTTGAAGTGAGGAGAGAATTCCATCTTTGACATTCTGATTGTTTTATTTTTAAAAAATATATATATATATATATTCTAACAAAAGAGTTGAAAAGAAAAACAACTTTGTTAGCTTGATACTTTGTCTTGACGCTCCAATATTGTCGAGGTTGGAAATCTTGGATAACTTCGAGATTTGATGTACTGAAGATTGATGGCACACAGCTTGTTTTAATTCTTTAATTATCCAGTGGTTCGAGTGGATTTGGCAAGCTTGTTTGCTCACCTCCTTCAAAATTATAGTCATTTCCTGATTCCTTTTCTGCTCATGTTCCTAATTTTTTGTCTCCTAATTTTTTTGTCACCAGCTGAGCATTTGTTTCTCTCTGATATTCCAATTCATGACGTTGGGCCCTCAAATTGTCTTTTACTTTCTCCATTTCGCAAGAAGAATAGAGACAAGGAAGCTTGTTGTGCCTCCACATGGTGCTCACAGTCCTGAAACACACAATTCGACCGTTGTTGTAGATGGTATGGCAGATAGGCGACGAAGTCCAACTGAGGTGGCAAAGGAGGCTCGAGCTAAGAAACAAAGAACAAATCCATAATGTTCCAATTCTACTATCGATCGCCGAGAAATAGTTCGCCGAGTGTGAATCCATGTGGTGTTGCAAGGGCGAGTTGATTCGCAAGGACAGAATGAGCGACGAAATGGATGGGGAGGGAGATCTCCCACATGCGAGCATGAGTGAAACCACAAATTGTTTACGAGCCAACACATGTGCCAAATGGTGGTTTCGACCCATCGAGGGCGGCGATGTAGGATAGGTGTCCAAATGATGACGGATGCATGAAGTTCATTAAGAGATGGGTCATGTCAACCAAATTTTTCATTGCAGATTGCATTTTCCTTGAGGTAAACTATGAATGTTGAAACTCCATTTTTCATGAATTGTCCTTCTCTAGATTCTTTGCATCCTTGGCGAGGGAGTATGCTCTACTAGAATGTGTAAATATACTACCTTGTGAAATTTGCTCTACCAGAATGTGTAAATATTCTACCTTGTGGAATTTCCCTTATTTGTTTGCAATCCGCTGATAAACTCTTTGTAAACAAAACTCTTTACAATCGTTTATTCTTTTTGCAAACAATTCCTTGATGACCAGCTCATAGTCACCCATTATGATAATGTCCTTAATTGGATGTGAGCTGAAAAGTTTTAATCCCATGAAAACTACCAAAGCTGAACCTGATGGGATAGAAACCGCAAACTAACGATTGGTGAGACAAAGGCGGTAATTGTGGAGACACATCCACTGCCACAGAGGATATTGATTCAAGCGAGGAATGATGGAAGCATACGCTTTGATAACGACTATACTATTTCTATCAATGCCTGCGTATTTTTGGAATTCGGAAATTATGAAAGTAATGTCGATTTTATGTTACTGGGGTTTGATTAAATGCATAAGGTCGGCATCCATGGAGAATCAGCTGGGGTTAAGGAATTGGATCAGTGGTAGCATTGCTAGCTATTGTTGAATTTTGCGCTTCTTATTGTTTATGCATGCGTTTGTTCTGGCTGTTGTGATGCAGTTACCAACAAAACACAGTGGAGTTCTGAACACATGGAAGTTTCTCATTGCACTGTGGGAACTTAGTGACTAGACTCTGGTGAGAAACGAGAGTGAAAACATGTGAACAGGCTTGTAACCTAGCCAGGAACCATGTGAGGGAGCTTGTCATTATTCTGCGGATATGACGATTTCTGAAGAGAAATTATTATTGGATGATAGAAGGGGACTTTTGTCCTCCACACAGGATAATTAACTCTTAATTCTTATGCAAATAACCAAAGTAGGTCCTTGGCCTCATCCATTACCTTCAAAAGTTCCATTCCCCACTCGATTTTCCAAGTAGTCCCTCGACCTCATCCATCACCTTTAAAAGCTCCATTACCGATTTCCATAAAAATAAGGTCTGCAACCTCAAAGGTCAAGCCCAATGCCAAGCCACATGGCCCAGTTTGCACATCCACCGATCACTATCCAATCTGAGAGCTAAAGCCCAATGCGAAAAACAACCAAAGATTTAGCCGATAATCATAATATAAAATTTTCACATTTGTGTTGTATTTGTATTTCATGGCATTTTTTTTTGGAAACCAAGATAGATTGTGAAGTTTAAGTTCCAAAAGGATAAATGGAGTGTCCAATCAAAACTTTGGATATTTCAAATTTATGTATATCTATACAGCTACCTATCCACTATGAACATTAAAAACATTATTCGTTGGTCCCCATATGCTCCACAGAGCGCTATTTTCAGGGGCAGTCAGATTTTCCACAAATCGTGTACTACCATCCCCTACTATTTTAAATTCCGATTAAGTACAATCTCATTACTTCGGGATGACTGGGGAAAGCTCTATGTACATAATCTCATTGCTTCGGGATGACTGGGGAAGCTCTATGTACAGTGCGAATACAGTGCATTCGCAGAGACACTTTTGCTCCAACAGGAATAGCTACATTAACAGCCTTCATTATAATTTTATTTTATTGATTTTAAGTTTCTGTGGTGAGAGTTGTTAATAGAATCACTGGGAAAATCCACAGCATTCATGTGTTGTAAACCAACACATGAATACCATGCAGAATACTCCCTCATATTCTCATTGAATACCATGCAGAATACTCACCCATATTCTCACGGTGCAAGTTTTATTCAGTTTTATCCAAAGCCAGCAAGGAAATTTAAAAATGATAATTACAGGAGGTTGCAAAAGAAAAAGAAACAAGAGGATGACAACTAATGGAGCTGCCCACTGTCTTTCTTCGTTTGAGAGTAAGCCTTCCGAAAAGGTTAAGGTTTTAATAGGTTTTAAAAATAGGTATTAAAGATTTGATTATTTTTAAAATAGTTTTGTAACAAAGATTCTTAAAAGGAAAGATCCCTGGCAAAACACACTACCTGCCAAGCAAATTTTTGAAACAAAGATTCTTAAAAGAAAAGATCCATGCTAAAAGAAAACTCACTTAGAGACCTTATAGTATGACAAAGAATGCAAATCAGCCCTAAAATGGGCTGTTAAGAACTAGTCTAAATGAGGGGAGAAAAGATCCATGGTAAAAGAAAACTCACTTAGAGACCTTGTAATTGTTGGTATGACAAAGAATGCAAATCAGCCCTAAAATGGGCTGTTAAGAATTAGTCTAAATGAGAGGACAGATTCGATGAAGGAACATTAAAAAAAAAATGGGTATTAAGGGAAAGTATTCTATGATGGATTTCTCAATAAAAGAAACAATGGTTATATCAAAAGAAGATATAGAGGCACGAATTACGCATCTTGTAAATGGAAAAGCACCTACCCAATGTAATTGTCAAATGGGGGAGGCTCCACCTTATATTCAATCAAGATATATTGTACAGGTTTCTTTCAAACTGGCATGTGGCAAAGTGATACTTATTCACAAAGGGGGCTATATAAATAATGTGAAATTATTGAACCATCATGGTTAGTGAATTATTCTCCAAACTATTTGGCACCATTCTAGAGAAGAAAATAAGTAAATGGGCAGAAGAAAACAATGTCTTTGGCTCCTACTCAAACTGGTTTTTAGCATTCAACCATTGACAAACTTGTAATTCTTAGGAGTTATTGTCTAGAAAGCAAGAGGTGAACTTAATACTATTTATTGTTTGCTTTGTCAAGTTTGTTTAAACCTTCATTAGAGTGTCTTGAAGAAAATTTTGGAAAAGAATGAAGAAATTAGGAATTCCAATTGAGTGGAGAAGCCACATTTTTATTATATGAAAAGGTTATTGCCTAATTGGGCATACCCACAAATGATTAAACTAGAAGAAGGAAAATCAAAATCAAGAGTGGTATCTTAGTGAAACAAGGAAGTTCCCTCTCTCCAACACTATTAACCATATTCATAGATGAGTTCAAAATTGGAAGTGAAAAATGGGAGAGGAGGAATATGCATAGCAAGGTATGCTTTGCTATTGTTGATTTATGAAAATGATGTTGTGTAATTGGCAAAGCACAAAGATAGTCTCCAAAGGAATCTTGATGCCCTAAACAAAATTTGCAATTACTTTGAAATGAAATTTCATGTAAAAAAAACAAAAAGTAATGGTAATCTATACTTGCCATAAGGATATAACCATCAGATGTAATGGTGACAAATTGGACGTAGTTCCTTCCTTCTTACATGGGCCTTGAATTTGACTATACTTACAACTAGAACTCTTGTGTGAAGAAACAAGTAATAGGAGGCATGAAGGCCCTCTATTCGATGCAATATAAATGCAGAAAAATTCAACTATGGAGTTGAAAATTGAGGAACTTGCTCTTCAGAACATTAGTACAAAGTTCAAACATACTTTTGTAAGGTTGTCTTGTTTGGACTGTGGGCCTCTCCAAAGAATCTTAGAGAAAGTTGAAAGAGTTCCAAAAAAGTGCTTATCAGAGGAGGAAGGAGTTCAAATGCAAACCCTTTACCCATAGAGCCATCAAAAACATGTATGTTACCTTGAGAAGAATGTTGGGATAGGTGTGTCATACACCTTGCAATTGTGCAATGGAACAATTATCTCAATAAATGTTGAGCAGTAGCAAGGTATAAATTTTGAGTAGTAGTAGGCAATGAATGATAAGCAGTAGCAATTGGCCAATTAATTGTTGATGGTTTACAACATGTAGAATTGAAAAACCGAAAATGGTTGATGATTTATAATATCTATTTATTGAGTGCTTGGGTAATTAAGAGGAATTGAAAGAGAGTTTTTAACTTACTATTATGCTGCCGAAATTTCTCCAAAACCTTTATGCCATAGAATACTCTCGTTAAGAGCACAAAGACTCTACGATGTATTGTAACCATTTGTTAGTTGTTGAATAATACATTAAGCACACTTTGGAGTGTGGGGTTTTTCTCCCAAAAGGGTTTTCCGCGGGAAATTGTATAGTTTAATGGTTGTATGTTTCAATGTTGTTTATTATTGAAATTGTGTTTATTTAGTTTTCCACACATTCTTTTCTCATTGGTTAGTGTAGGAAGCATATTATGGACCATTGCTTCCTTTCATTTGGTATTAGAGCTTGATTACCTTGGATCCTAGGTGTTAAGGGGAAAGTTTTTTTGATCTAATCTTGATTTGAGTGGGAGCTTGTGCAAAAGAAAATCTTGTTGTAGGGAAATGGTGAGCACGTCTATATTATAAATGGAGAAGTTTAATGGCACTATCTTTGAGTTGTGGAAGCTCAAGATGGAGGATCTGATCATAGATTGAGGCCTATAGGCTATAGTATCTAGAACCAAACCCAAATGGTATGAAATATGACGAATTGGTAATGTTGGAGAGAAAGGTGATAAGCCTTATCAGGATCTTTCTAGCTCATTCTGTGTTATTGGACATTTTGAAGAAATAATTGTGGCAACTCTATGAAAGAAGTTGGGGGATTTGTACCCGACTAAATCCTTGGTTAATAAACGCTTTCTGCAGAAAAAGTTGTTCACCTTGAGAATCGGTGATGGTGAGTCTATATCTGAGCATTCAAATGCATTTAATACTATTGTGACTCTGTTGATCTCAGTGGAGTGAAGATGGATGAGGAGGATCATTGTATGACTTTTTTGTGTTCTTTTCCATATTCATGGGACAACTTGGTAATGACCATTGCAAACATTGTAAATATATTGGTACTTGAGAAGGTCATGGCTACTTTACTGTGAAAGGAGGTGAGGCAAAAATCTTTTGAATGCACCAATAAGGCATTGGTTGTTCATGGAAGATTGAAGGAGAAAGGAAAGAAGAGGGAAAAGGGCAGAGATCCAAATCTCATGGGAGACCTAAGTCTCTTGTAAAGTCGAAGGAAATATGTTGGAACTATGACAAGGTCGTGCATTTTAGAAGAGGCTGCAAGGAAGAGAAAAAGAAGAATAAGAAGGAAAAGAATGATTTTGATGACATGTCTAAAAAATATTCTCAAGAGGATGGAGGATATGTCTTTGTTGTAACTCTGAAAACGGATGCAGACCAAAGTGCATGGTTAATAGACTCTAGAGCTTCCTTCCATATGACTTCCCATCAAGATTGGTTTTCAATGTATGAAAAATATGATGGTGGGATGGTATAACTTGATGATGACTCTCCTCTCAACATAGTTGGTCATGGTGGAGTCTCAATCAGATTCCCTTATGGTAGAGTGAAGAGGATCAGTGGAGTTTTTCATATTTCAAGTTTGGCATGGAACCTACTATCAATAAGAAAACTTAAGGGCATGGGTGTGCAAGTTGTTTTCTCTAATAAAGGGTGTGAGATGGTCTGGGGGAACTATGATGCTTTCTAAGGGTGTTCGTATGAGCACTCTATTCCAACTTGATGCCTACACCATCCATTGAAAAAGTTCTTCAATTTCTACAGCTAAGAGAGTTATTAAATCTACACCTTTACAATCAAAACTTGCATCTACTTTTGATGGTCATGCTTTATGGGTTCACAAATGATCTCTTGCTTCAGAAAGCAATTTATATGCAGATATGACAATGTTATGGCACCAAAAATTGGGCTATATAGGTGAGAAGGAAATACAAGCCTTGGAAAACAAAAATCTTGTTGATGGATTGAATGATTGTGCTCTTGAATTTGATTTTTGCGAGCACTGCATATATGGAAAATGCAATTGTGTTTAATTTTATTCTAGTTCCCACAAATATTTTGGGTTGTTGAACTTAATTCACTATGATATATTTGGTCCTATTAAAGTTACTTTAATTTCTAAGGCTTTGTATTATATGTCATTCATTGATAATTATTCTAGAAGAACATTGGTATATTTTCTCATAATAACTAAATCTATGATCTTTAGTCAGTTTAAGGAGTTTAAAGCTCTCTTGCAAAATTGGATTGGTAGGAAAATTAAGGTGTTGAGGACCAATAATGGCAACAAGTTCTCTTCCGCAAAGATTGATAAGTTTGTAAGGAGAATGGAATTGAAATACATAAGACAACTATTATACCCTTCAGTGGAATGGAGTTGTAGAACAAATGAACATGATGTTGATGGAGAGAGCTAAGAGTATGCTTAGTGGAGTTGGCTTAGAGAAGAAGTTCTAGGCAGAAGCAATTTCTACTACATTCACAGTACTCCCACATCAACACTCGTGTTAAGACCCCTATGGAGGTCTAGACTGGAAAAAATACCTCACTTCAACATCTTCATGTTTTTGGTTGTGAGGCGCTTATGTGCCTAAGGAGAAGCATTGGAAGTTGGATAACAAGGCAATGAAATGTGTCTTCATCAACTATGGCGTTGGTGTGAAAGAGTACAAGCTTTGGGATCCAATGGTTGGGAAAGTTTTGTATATCACAAATGTTATTTTCAAAAAAGTTAAGCCTTCCCCCACGTGGTGCAACCAAAAGAGGATGATAAGAAGTCAATTGTTCATCTACCACCCAAGACCAAGAAACTAACCCAAGAACTGAACAATAAGTTTTTGATGAAGCAAGTAAGGAGGAGGACTTAGAAACATCAAAAGAAAAGGGGGAAACTCCACGTCAAACTTTAAGGAGATCCACTCGATAAAGAAGGAAACCAGACAAGTAGAATTATAATTTGATTTCAAATGTATATTTATTTTATCTGCTAACATTGATGAGCCTATAACTATGAAAGAGGCAATAGAGATGGAAGATAAGGAACCTTAGATATTGGCCATGAGGAGGAGATGGCTTCACTTAGAAAGAATAATACAATGGACTTGGTATCGTTGCCTAATGGGCAAAAATCCATTGGATGTAAACGGGTGTTCAAAAAGAAAATCCATTTAAATAGTAGCGTTGAAAAGTACAAGGCAAGGTTAGTTGCAAAAGAATATTCTCAGGTTGAAGAGACAAAATTTGGTGAGATTTTTTCCCTAGTTGCTAAGTTAACATTTATCAAGTTTTTGTTGTCAATAGCAACAACCTTTCACTTAGCAATAGAACATACAAGAAAAAATCGTCGATAAATCGGAAAAATCATGATTTTTCAAGGAAACTAGTTTTTGTTTAATAAAAATCGTGATTTTTTGAGTTTACAAAAAATCGTGATTTTTTTAAAAACTAGTCAATGTTTTGGAAAAAATCGATCGCCCCGTTGCCCTGGTAATTTAAATTTATAACCCTCAACACTAACTAAGTTTTTTTTATTTTATGACCCTCTTACAAGTTGGCATTCTCAGGTCTTAATGACTTGGTATACGTCTACTACAATCTTCGGCTTTGGATGAGGCAGATAGAGAAAGAGCCAGAAGTGGATGGCATTTCTTTGGAATATATTGATATATTGTCTAAGTGGAGGGTGGAGGTTGAGGTGCCTCTCTTGGATGAGGCACCTGCATGGTTAGAGGAAGGGGAGCAGCGGCAACATCAACAGGAGATTCATCCATACACCATGGAGGATGATGCCAGTTGAAAATGAAACACCGCCTTCTACACAGTTTGGAGTAGCTTGTCCTCCATCCATCATTGATCGTCATATAGTTAATGCACGACCATGACCTTCTGCCTCTAGTTCAAGTCCCAGCAAACGACCATGACTTGGTGTACGTCCACTACAATCTTC
>SNQJ01S0157427.1:0-22149 GCA_010110895.2 Picea sitchensis
AGAGAACATGAAATTCACTCCATAAAATTAACAATAAATAACACCATGCATTTGGAATCAAACCTTTTCTTCTTGTATTCATTCAACAAAGTATGTACATGGATTCATACAGTTCGTTGCAGATCTTTATAATAACCAGTAGCAACAAATAAGCTACAACAACCTTCTTACATTTTCATTCAACATCGTCATTTGGGAATACTTTACATATATTTATACATGAGGATATTCTCGAGCCTTCCCTCTAGAATACCTTAGTTCTATCCTATCACAATTAAAACATTCATCTACTAAGGCCCATTACAATGAATGAGCATTTACAACTAGATAAGACCTTAGCTCAAAATTTGTACAATTTTACAGATAATTAAGGTGATTACAATCTTTGGTGATCTTTTACTATGGCTTAAGCCTCCAAAACATTTAAAATATATTTAATTACGATATTTCAAAAATTTAAGATGATGCACCCTCCTTGGGATTAAAACCAATTTTAAATGTGCGCGTCGACGTTGAGTTGTCCTCCACTCGACCTCCTTTGGTGTTGATGGTGATGTTCCTACATCATACTCCTATGGCCAAAATATTCATGGACTCATGTCCATGATCTTTTGCATTGTCTTTGCATGTATCTAAATATTAGGTTTAGTTACCCAACTAGCATTCTCTGTTGGGTGATCCTTCCACTTCACTAGGTACTCAAAATAAGTCTTCCTCCTGGTCTTCTTACCAACCCTTTGATCTGTAATTTTCTCCATTTGTGGCTTCTCTGTTATTGGAATATACTTCTCCCAATGGATCTCCTTCTAATCATTTGATTCTCCTATATCATCCATCCTGTAAGGGTAATGGTTTTCCACATTTAATATCAGTGATATTCCAACATCTTCTGGCAGATCAATCTCATAAGCATTGGCAACAAATTTTATGATAATTCTACACAATCCTACGTTTTTCATATTCAATTTGTTATATGTTCCTATTGGAAACCTTTCCTTCCTCAGATTCACTAGAACTTGATATTCAACCTCGAAATTAACCTCTCTTCTCTTCTGATCAATTTAGCTCTTGTATCTTTGGTTGTTATCATGTAGTTGGCCCTTTATCTATTCATGAATTTTTTGCATCCACATAGAAAAATATTCTGCTATTGCGATTCATAATTCATCTTTTCCAAAATTCCTCAACAATAAAATTCCTCTTGGATGCATTCCATACACTATCCGAAATGGACTCTTCCTAGTCCTTCTGTTCGGTGAATCATTATAAGAAAACTCTGACTGGGGCAGAATTTGATCCCACTAATTGTGATGTTCAATGACCAAACTCCTCGGAAAATTTCCTAAAATTTGTTTTACTACCTCAGTCTGTTCATTTGTATGAGGATGATATGTTGAACTAAAGGACAATTTTGTCCCCAGTTTCTTCCACAGAGTTCTCCAGAAGTGTCCCACTAATTTGGTATCTTTTTCTAAGACTATACTTATGGGCAAGCCATGTAATCTCACAATCTCCTTGAAAAATAAATTGGTTATGTGAGTAGAATCAATGGTTTTCTAGCATGGTATAAAATGTGCCATCTTTGAGAACTTGTCAACCACTATGAATATGGAATAACTCCCCCTTTGGGTTCTTGGTAATCCCAACACAAAATCCATACTTATGGAATCCCATGGTCTGTCTAGAATAGGCAATGGATGATACAGACCAATGTTTTGTTGTTTTCCTTTAGCATACTTGAAAACTCTACATATGTCCACAAATTTATTTACATCAAAACTCATACCTAGCCAATGGTAAGAATAAATCAGTTGTGGATAAGTATTATCATGGACGAAATGTCCAGCCAATCTCCCACTATGTTTTTCTTTCAACAAATTGTCTCTCATTGAGCATTTCAAAATGCACAATTGACTCCCTTTGAGAAATCATCCATCTACTACTTATCAAATGGTTTTCACATGCTTCATGAGCCTCCTTGAAATATATATTTTCATGATACATCCCCTTAAGGTGTTCAAACCCTAAGGTCTCCACCTGAAATTCCTCCATAATTAGACATCTCCTGCTCAAATCATCAACAAACCTGTTAGCGCTACCACTAATATGATTAATAACAAAAGTAAAACTATGCATGAATTCTACCCATTTAGCATGTCTTTGGTTTTATTTATCCTCTTTTGTTATGAATTGAAAATCTTGATTGTCACTGTACAAGACAAAATCCTTCGGAATAAGGTAATGCCTCCATTTTTTAGAGCTTGTATTACAACATCAAACTCCTTGTCATACGTTGAGTACTTCCTCTTAGTGTCATTCAACATCTCACTGAAATATGTGGTAGGCCTATTCTCTTGGCTCAAAAATTCACCAATATCTACTCGACTTGGATCGTACCTCACCTAAATTGTCTTATTAAAATATGGTAGACACATAATCGGTTGTTTTGTTATCTTATATTTCAATACTTTGAAGCCTTTTTCATCTTTTGCTATCCAATTAAAGGATATGTGCTTCTTGTTTACAATGTCTAATATGGGTGTGCAAATGCCACTGAAGTTCCTGATGAAATTCCTATAAAAAATGGCTAACCCATGAAAAATTCTTACCTCAAACACACTCCTTGTTGAAGGCCATTCTCTGATTGCCCTCACCTTCTCTAGATCCATATTCAACTCATTTGAAGATATAAAAAAATCCAAGTATATGAGTTATGTCTTCATGAAAGAGTAATTCTTCATATTTATCAACAACTTCTCCTACTGCAACCTCTTCAACACCAGTTTAAAGTGTCTCAAATGTTCTCCTTTAGCCTTACTGAAAACTAAAGTGTCATCCAAATACACAATTACAAACTTACTAATGAAATCTTTGAGTACTTCATTAATTAACCTCATGAATGTGCTCGGAGAATTTGTTAATCCAAATGGCATATCAATATACTCATACAATCCTTCATTTGTCTTGAGTGTTGTTTTCCATTCATATCCTTCTCTCATTCTTATCCGGTGATAACCACTATTCAGATCTATCTTAGAAAAGTGATTTTCTCCACTAAAAAAATCCATCAAATCATCGATTATGGGTAAAGGGAATCTATACTTGATGGTGATCTTCTTGATGGGCCTTGAATCTATGCACATTATCCATCCTCCATCTTTCTTTGGACTTAACATAGTCAGTACTATGCATGGAATCAACCTTTCCCTGACCAAATCCTTATCCAACAAATCTTGGACTTGATTCTTGACCTGTTCATTCTATTGAGGTGTTAACCTATATGCTTCTTTATTTGGAAAAATTTCTCCTAGAATAAGGTCAATGTGATGACTAATACTCATGATCGGTGGTAAAGAATGAGGTAATTCATCCACCATGATATCAGAAAAAATATCCAATAATTCTTGAATTTACATGGGTAAATGATCCATAGAAGTTCTTGTGAGAATAACCCTTGGATTTCTTACCACATCAAACTACATTTCTTGTTCCTTATTGACTTCATTCAAGAGTTACTTCCCACTCATGAGAAGTATTCTAGAACTAGCTTCTTCCTTTACTCCCTTATCTTCTATTGGAAGTAATATATTCTTATGGCCATTCTTCTCAAGGGTGTAAGTATTTTCCCTTCCATCATGCATGACATTTATGTCATATTTCCATGGTCTTCCCAAAAAAACATGGAAAACATCCATGGGTATGGCATCACAAAAAATCTCATCTCTATAACCTTCTATCTTAAATTCAACATTGCATTGTTGAATTACGATGACTTCGTGTCCTTTCTGCAACCATGATACCTTGTATGGGTTTGGATGTGCAGTTGTCTCCAACTCCATTTTGTCCACCATTTCTGTGGATACCATATTATCCATACTCCCATTTTCTATGATTACTTTGCATACCCTGTCCTTGGTCTTCCAAGTAGTCCTGAACAGATTCTTCCTCTGGGATGGATCCTTTACTTCTTTCTCTATTTTTATGAGAACTTTCATCACCATGAGGTATCTCCCGTCTTCTTCTTTTTTTCCTCCACATTCCTCTTATGTTCTTCAGAAATTTGAGCTTTTCCATCTTTCTTATTCTAAACAAATTCCCAAGACATATTCCCTATCTTTCCATAGGCAAAACATTTCACTTCTCCTTTGACTCTTCCTCTTCCTAGAGAAAAAAAGTTTCTTCCATCATACTATCCCCCTATAGAACTTCCTCCTCTCTCTGTTTGGATGTGATTCTTTCCAGTTTCAACTTTGGGTTCTAGAATTTCTCTTGGACAATTCCTCTACCTCTGTTTGGATTATTTCCTCTGTTTCGTTAGCTTTTCTTCCTAGCCAACTTTTCCTCTTCTTTTAGTTCCACCTTATAAGCATCCTCCACAGTTCTTACTGTCATCATGCTTATTTCCTCCTGAATTTCATACCTCAGGCCATTAATATACCTGACAACTTTTTCTTCATAGTTCTTTCGATGACCTAATCAGATGTTCAGCCTCTAAAATTCTTCAGTGTACTTCACTGACAAGCCTTTTTGTCTTAGGTTCTGTAATTTCCTAAACAGATTTATCTGATAATATTTGGGTATGAAATTATCTTTTAACTTAGATACAATTCTATCCCAAATCTTAATTTTTTGTTTACCTTTGCACCTTCTATCATCTTGTAGTTCGTCCCACCATAGCATTGCATGTCCCTTTAGCCTGGTCACAACATAATTCACTTTATTCTTCTCATCATTATCTTCATAGTCAAATTACTTGTCCAAAGCACTTATCTAATACAACAACTCCTCAATATATAAGTTTCCTTCTTACATTGGGACTTCTATTTTTTATCTATCCCCCATTTTTACAAAAGCTCTAATCAACTTTTCTTCAACAAATTCTTCTCATACTACTTTTTCTACTTCAACATATTCACTATCAAGTTAGTTTATGTGACCAACATCAGGTGCTCTTCTCTACGTTGTCTCCATGGAATCTAATATAGAACATATTTTTATCGTTTCTTCTCCCATGGATGCATTTTCCACTGCTCTCTCTCTATGCCTCCTGGGCGACATTATTTTGGATTTTATTTTTCTAAAAAAGATAAATTCGGGCTCTGATACCACTTGATGCAGACCCCCACCTCCTCCTGGGGCCCTTCTGAGCCCTTAAAATAATTACCATGGGTCTAAATCCTCCTTCCCGGATGCCAAACTATAGGATTTAGGGATCCCCAAGCCAAGCAAATACTTCCAAGGGACTATGCGCCAAAAACTGTGGTCCAGAACTCAAGTCTCTCAAATATTCGGGAATTCGAGCCTTTTGCACTTTGGGAGTCAAAAAAACTTGCAATGTGTTCCTCTCGAATGCTGAAATGGAAGAATGTCAAAAAAAAATCGAGATCGACGGTCTGTAGGACTCGATGAAATTCACGGTGTGTTGACGATTAAAATCGCAACATGGATTGCGCCTGCAAATTATTGCTAAGCCTATTAATTATAAGATAATGATATATAATACTAGTAGGTGGGACCCCCTTCTAGATTGGAGGATCTGGCTCTTATTTGATATTTATGCTACTGTTGGATGGTGCTTACAGGGTTTGGGCATGATTTATGATCAATATTGGTTATATTCACAACAAATGGATGATGGATAATGCAAGTTATGTGCTGGTTCTATTTATCTAAGATCAAATTTCATGTTATGATGGCTTATGTTATCTATTGTTACCTCTACTATTTTCTCCTTGATTCATTATTGTGAGACTTGCAAAAGATACATGTTAGTAACAACAAATAAGATCAATTGAAAAGAGATAAAAGCAATATGAACAAAATCCAAAAGGAAGAAACTAAACTATACTAATATGCTACACTATATGCATTGGAATTAAAAGGATTGTTGTTAGTTCTGGCTAACAACTGGCTATTTGATTTATTGAGTTATATGGAAGAACATTTTATATGTGTTATGGTATGGTTGGAAATGGTTAAATGTGATATGAGGTGGTGCATTTGGTAAGTAGTGGATGTCGGTATGCATTGAATGGATTATGGGAGGGATGGATGGCGTGTACTAAGTGATTTAATGAGTAAAGGATTGAAGTTAGGTGCATTTACTGCACGTCACTCCATACCTCTCCCACTAGTCGTCACCCTAGATTGGCTATTGTTCAATTGTTGTTCGTTGTGGTTAAGCTCCAATTTTCAAGCGAGGAAAGAACTTCTCAACCAAGCTCACATCTTTTTGGTTACATGTATGCCTTTTTCTCCATCCATGAACTCGCTCTAGTTATGAAATAGATATTGTCTCGGTGATGTATTGGTTTGTTATTTTATTGAGACTGACAACTATGTAAAATTGTGATATTTCTCTGGAATGGTTGGTTGTGTGTATTCACTGTAAATGAAAAATCTGGGTATTGAAGTCACGATTTCATTTATGATTCTATATGATGGAAGCCATAAAGTCCCTATGTTGTTTTATGAATTTTTGTTGGAGGTTTCATTTGGTCCATACTTGCTAGTTATTTCCACACAATTCTTGTACCCTATCTAGTCGTTTTTGTTGTCATGGGGTTGTTGGGTTTGATTTTGAACCACCTTGTGTCACTGCATATCATTTCACCTAGGTATGGGCTCATTTATACTATCGATGTCTGTGTAGTTGGTCATGATGGTTATCAGGCCAAGGGCTTGCTTTGAGGTTGATTTTTATTTCATGGATCTGTTTTGATATCAACATTACCTGGGTTGGTTGGGATAAAAGAGCGAGGGTTACGCCCTACGTAAACTCGATGTTATTTATTGGTCGTGAGGAACCTCTACTCTATTCATTATGTCTCCTGCCTAGTGTGAACTGTAACATGTCTTGCAAACAAATGGTTATATGGCCTCTGTGTCCACTGTGTTGTATTGAAGGGTTCTTCATTGTAGTTAGTATGGTTGAATCCAATCCTCCTGTGTTGGTTCCACCGAGTGAACCCTTTATTACTCAGAGCCCACGCTTAATTATTTTAAGCCCCATTTTGATAAATGAACTAGTTATTTTTGGTCAGGCACATGGTTGACTATTATGAATTGGTGGAGTATCATCGACAATGGTTGATTATTGGTTATCTCTGTTAATAGTGTCAACAATGGTTTTTATGATTGGTGTATAATCGTTGTATTCTTTATTGTGGCAATTGATTCAATAGTTCTGCATGGTTTAAATTGGTTGAGTTGAGAAATGGAATTGGGCATACAATTGTTGTCTCCTTGTGTTGGATTGATAGCTCATCATCATTTGATGTTTTGATTTGGAGTAATTAGACATGTACAGTCATAGAAATTATCTTGTGTTTTTTTTAATGGTCTGTGTGTTCCTACAACATCGTATAGGTCGAAATGATTGTTGTTGTTATTGTGTATTTAAATTTCCAATAAGGATTATTGCATTTTGAAATATTCATGTTAGTTGTGACTTGGTTGTCCACTGTATATGTTTATGGATATCGTTTGATTACACCATCGGAGATAGGCAAAGGTTTTATAACAATATGATTTCATTGCAATTTTATTATTAAACTAATTAGAGGAATGGAATCGGGCACAATGTTTTAGTATGTGCTTGATTCAGGAAATAATTCATGGACAATGGTTGATGTTTTGATGTTGAGAGAGTGGAAACAAGTGACGGTGTGTCCATTTGGAAATTGTTTTAAACATTAAATGGGACAAATGACAAGAAACATAACTCTTATACAGGTTGTTTTGGAAGGCATATTGTTTTGAGTTTGATGACACTCTGTTTAAAATTTAATTACGAATAGTGAGAAAGTTAATACACATAAATGATTAAATTATACACAGTAGTTGTTTAATTGATCACAGTAATTATTTGGTTAGTGTAGGATCTTGCATTTAATATAGAATGGTTTTATGAAAAGTATCCACTCTCTTTCCCTACCATTATTTCACTTTTCACTAATTACAATTCCCTCACCTTGCCATATTCATTACTCACTCACTGTTACTAAAATTTAATTACAGCTAAGAGAATATTTGTATGGTGACATTTTAAGATCACGTGGATGGATTACAGTGATATGTTCTTTAGTTTACATTTCAATTGATTTTTTGTTGTCTGTGAGAAGTAACCATGTTCTTTTCCCCTCATTTTAACATTTTTCGCTCAATACAAACCCATCGCATATCCCAAAACCCTTGTTCACCCCCTTCTCATTGACAACGGTTAAACAAATTGTATGGATTGGATTGCATGAGTCTGATATGTTGCTGAGCCAAAATGTGTTTCATATTTTAAAAGAGTTGTCATGTATGGTTGTTAAAGAAACTATTTTCTAATAAATCATGCATATAGGAATGAGATTTTTCAGCCGAGGTAACCAAGGAAGAGGTAATTGGAACAAGGGCCCTAGAAGGCCAAGGCTCTCCATTCACTTGATAAATGGGTAATATGTTTTGGAAATAATTGCAAATTTCATTGAGATAAATTGTCAAATATGAATGTGATGATGGGAGTCACAAGGAGGGATGTTTGTTTAATTAACTAGTTGTGTTATGATTGTTAAAAGATAAAGGGAGTTACAAGGGGTCCCACCTACTAGTTATTATTTATTTAAAAACCCTTATTATGACTTATTACTTTTCCCCCTAACTAAAAGTTGGTTGAGTTTTAGTTAAATTAAATAATGAAGTAGTTCAATTACTTCAACCAACTCTAATTTGCTCCAAGGCAAAGGGAAAGGGAGGAACAAAGGAGAATAGAAGGAGAAACATACTAATGATTTCTCTTTGATTTTGTGTTTAGATAGTTCAGTTTTCATCCGTTCATTAATTTATCACAAGCCTAATTCTTTTTTATGACAGGAGGGTCTTATTGTAGACATCAAGAATCAGTGTTGAATTACATTATTCAGACACTTGTTTTTCAGAGGTGTTGATCTATCTTTGTTAGTTTGTGTATACTTGTCTGTTTGCGAATTAGTTTTCATGAATGACAAAGGATATTGTGCAGAGTCGAGTGGGAAGCAATCAGTGGAAAGTTGATCCAACTTTTAGAGTTCATTTTTTTATTTTTTGTCAGAGGTCTTTTTGTATGTTTCATCGGGGACTTCTAAGTTTGACTTTGGTCCAAAAATTCTTCACGAAATTTTG
Organism: Picea sitchensis; assembly: GCA_010110895.2. NCBI lineage: Eukaryota > Viridiplantae > Streptophyta > Pinopsida > Pinales > Pinaceae > Picea > Picea sitchensis. The sequence goes on from SNQJ01S0157427.1 coordinate 9,148, forward strand.
TAAAGAGAACGACTCTTTGACAGATTGGAATGAAATGAAGGATTACTTTATGTCTCATATGTCTTCATTATCGACTTGGTGTCTTTACTTCTGTCTCTATATTTATTTCAACAACTGTTATATTCTGAAAATAACATAAATAATGAAGTTTTGAACAAGATTTTATTTATAAAAAGGTCATCCTAAGCACTTGTAGTCAATACTTGTGAGTTAGGATATTAGTTTTGATGGATATAAACATAGGGTGTTATTCCCATCTATTTTTCTTTAGCCAAGCAAAATCTGAAAATGCTTGAGTAAGATCATTTCATATATTTTCCTCAACATTTATTTGGCGACCATACTAGGGAGATCTTCGATATCTCTCTAGTTAATTTTTTATGCTTGATTACCATCGAATACATCTATTTTTATGATATTGATTCTTTGACTTTTTTATTTCTTAATGACTTTGCCTATTGCAAGGCATCCCAATATTGAGCCTGGTCTTCAAGACCAAACCAACATTGCTTTGAATTTGTTCAACACTATTTTAGACATTGTCAATACTCGTGCTGAGACTAATCGTTCATGGGAAACAATTGAACGAGATATTAGCGCCCAGGAACATTGGGAAGCTAGACATAGACAACCTAGAAATCAGTAGTAACCTTCACGTTCCTTCAGTTTTGGCCTTACTTTCATGTCCTTAGAATATTATGTTTCTAGAGGAAGAAGAGGCTTATCACCTGAAACTAATCCTATTGCTGAAATAGGAAGAAGGAATGTTGTGTTCTCAACCCAACAAATTTCTCTAATGAGAAATTTGTATGATTCTTCTAATTCATCTTTCTCTCCCTCACCTATCATCCACAAAATAGCATCTAGTGGTGGCTCTGGTGGCACTGGAAGTGCTTCCTCTTCTCAATATTCAGCTTCGTTAGTGATTGTTAGCTTATATAGCCACCATATCCCTATCCAATCTACCACAAATCCCACCAAAGTCATTAAAAAGTATGGTATTTTTCATTTTGAAGAAGACGCTACGACCACACTGTGGCATGTGTCCTCTCCTCTTAACCTAGCACCTGCTACTCGTTGACTTCCTAAATTCAAAGAACATCTTCCCAGGTTTTCGGGAAATAACATTGTCACTACAAATGAACATCTAATGCCTGTCACAACATAGGGGATAATGACAACAATACTTGCATGCTCTTATTTGTCAATTCTTTGGAAGGAAAGGCTGTGGTAGATTTCTTTGACCTTCCTCCTAAGATTTTGTCTACTTGGGAGGAGTTAATATATTGGGTCAGATCCACTTATGGGCAATCTAAAATCCCGGCCGAGAAGTTACGGGAATACAATAACATTGCCTATAAGGATGGTGAAACCATCAAGTCCTTCAACTTGCATTTCACTAAGTTATAGAATCAAATCCATGAACTCATTTGACCTCATAACCAATCCGCCTTCATGCATTACTACAATGCATTACCTTCCCCCTATCATCATAGGATTGAGGAAAAATGTATTGATAACGTTGGTTCCACCCTTCATACTTGTTTAGAGTATGAAGAACATGTCTTCCTCAGGGAAAATCGGTTAAACAGACAGACATGCTGCCCTCTTATAACTAGTACAATATATGAACACTTGTATGATAGAGTATGAGCAAAAGGGAACTGTCTCCCCTCTCACCCCTGGAGGTTCATCCTCTTTTGCACCCCCTTTAGAAATCCAATTGAAAATAATTTCCAGCCTAAAGCCATTTTTCCTCGAAGTTGGTGTAACATTTGTGAGGAACACCACGAGGAAGCCACATGTGAGGTAAGGAATAATGCCAGAGATAAGATATTTGGTAAAAGACCAAAAACTACCATCACTATCCTATATTTTTAAGAGCCAGTATATGTCATGATCATCAATACTAGGAACAAATCCTATGCTCCCAAAGGCAAATTTGATCCTCCCCAGAATTCTTCTAGCCCGAGCTTATCCTCAGTCACTGCTATTGTTTAGGTTCCTAAGGTTCCTAAGAGTCAAGGAATTACCTCCCCTCTCCCTCTTCCAAATACAATATCCTAAATCAGTTAGCCAACATCAAAGCAAATGAAACCCTTTTGGACATGGTTGTCATCCTTGAACAATAGAGGCATCTGAAACAATTCATGGAAGGAAAAGATTTTGTTGTAGCCAATATATCTGTAGAGGTAAACGAAGAGGAATCATCTATAAATAAAGTATGTTTACATAAATTTATATACCCTGCAAAAAATCCCCCTTTCTATATTTCTATAAAGATCATAGATAAGATTTCCCATTGTTTCCTCATTGATGGCGGTTCGGGCCCAAGTGTGATGTCAAATATTATTATGGAAGAGTTAGGCTTATCTTGTACACACAAAAACACTAGAAACATGCTCTCCTATAATACTATACAACAAAAAACCATAGGTGAGATTAAATATGTGACCTTAGTTTTATGTGCACAACCTGAAATAAGGACAACCTTAGTATTAAGGTAATTGATATGCCAGTAAGAAATTACTCAATCATCTTGGGAAGATATTGGCAAGACTTAATGGGTGGATACCTCTCACTCAACGGGACACATTTATCCATTCCTCGGAATGGTAATAACATTATAGTCCTTAGAGAGGGAAGGATTCCACCTTACATAGAGAGTGTCCCACAACCTAATGTGAACTATATCAAAGAGGACCTAGGATTGTGTTCCACCTTTGTTGAGGAGGATAACATTCCCTTGGAACAAATTGATTTAGATGATGGTTTGTGGCACATGCACTTTGATGGTTCATGCTCTAATGAAGGTAATTGAGATGGAATTATCTTGATTTTTCCTGTATAAAAATTCCATAATTTTTCTTATAGGTTGGAGTTTTCTTGCACGAACAATGTCACTGAATTCGAAGATTTATTATTAGGCATTGAAAACACTTATAATATCGGTTGTGGTCACCTTTCAGTTTTTGGAGATTCTGAGATTGTTGTGAACCTTGTACGTAAGATTTACACCCCTAGCAACAAGTTGATGAAACGATACACCCAGACAGTTTGGGCACTTATCTTGAACTTATTATATTTCAACATCACTCATGTTAAGAGGGAGTTGAACTCAATGGATGATTCGTTAGCTATTTTTGCAGCCTCTCCTAATCGGCAAATTCTTCCACGTAGACCTGATTATACTTTTCAATCTCTATATCATCCACATATCCCTGAAAATATAGAATCTTGGCAGGTATTCCCTAACTATGAGAGCATTTGTTCTTTCATTCAATATGAACCTTTTGAGCCTAAGGAAATTATATCCATAGAAGATAAGAAGATTCCTAAAGGCTTGACTCCTCTAGAGAGTTTTTTTTCATCGAGTGATGTGGGAAATAAAGAGAAATAGAAAGAAGAGGAGTCGAAAAGGAAGGTGGGTGAAACCATCTCCTTGAACATTGGGACACCTGAATCTCCAAAGAATGTTAAAATAGGTGCCAAATGTTCTGATGAAGAGAAAATGATATTTTCCAAGCTACTTGGTGAATTTCAAGATGTTTTTGCTTGGTCTTATGAGGATCTTTGTGGTTTTGATCCTAGTCTCATACAACATGCCATCCTCATCAAGGAAGGCGTAAAACCAGTTAGGAAAAAACAAAGACATGTCAACCCTACACTGGAAGAAACTATTCGAAAGAAGTTGGAAAAACTCTTGAAGGATGGGATCATCTTTCCGGTAAAATATTCTAAGTGGGTTTCAAATTTTGTCGTTGTTCGGAAATCAACTGGCCAGATCAGATTATGCATCGATTTTCATGCATTAAATCGGGGTAGTATAAAAGATCAGTTTCCTCTCCCTAATATGGAAATGATTTTGAAGCAAGTTGCAGGGTCACAAATGATGTCCTTACTTGACGATTTTTCAGGTTACAATCAAATCAAGGTAAAAAGGGAAGATAAATATAAAATAACATTTATTACTCTTTGGGGTACCTTTTCTTATGAGCGTATGACTTTTGTCTTATCTAATGCAGGTGCCACCTTTCAAAGAGCTATGAAAATAGCTTTTGATGATTTAATCAGTAAGATCATTCATATCTACCTTGACGACCTAACATTCTACTCCAAAATCCGATTAGATCGTTTTGGTCATCTGAAATTAGTTCTCATGCGATGTAGGAAATTTTTCATCTCTCTAAATCCTTTTAAGTCCATTTTTTGCGTTATTGAGGGCAAGCTCCTTGGACACATTGTTTCTGATTCAGGGATAAGCATTGATCCCGAAAGGATTGCTGCTATCCTTAATCTACCTGCTCCCACTTCCAAGAAAGAGGTTCAAGATTTTATGGGGGTTATTAACTTCGTCCGTAGGTTTGTTCCAGATTTTGTTGTAATGGTCAAGCCAATTCATAATATTCTTAAGCAAGATCGTTCTTTTTCTTGGACATATGACGTTGAAAATGATTTTGTACGGATCAAGAAAGAAATCAGTTCCGCACCGGTTTTGGCGAAGCCAAATTTTGAGAAAGAATTCACGATATATACTAATGCCATCGAGGAAGCAGTTTATGTTGTCCTCATGAAAAATGATGAGCAAGGTAATGAAAAAGTAGTGGCTTACATGATTCAAAGTTTTTCTGATGATGAATTTAAATATTCTTTTATTGATAAACATGCTTTCGCTCTTGTTAAAGCTTTTGAAAAGTTTTTCCACTTCATCTTAGGTAAGCATACATTGGTAAAATTCCCCTTACCTACTGTCAAGTTTTTTCTCTCACAGACTTATCTTTCAGAGAAGCTTGAACATTGGCTTGCCAAGATCCATGAGCATGATTTGAATATCGTGACTTCTACCACTATAAAGGGACATGACTTAGCCCTTTACTTAGCTCAACATGCTGAGAATAGTGAAGAAATTTATGAAGAGGATAGTTCCCTTTCAGCTCTCTTTTACATTGATAACCAGATCCTCCCCATGTCTCAACATCCCTGGTATAAGAATTTGGTTTATTATTTACAAAACCAAAGATGTCCAGACAAATTAGACACTCATAAAAGGAGAAGGCTCCATCTTGAACTTGCAAGATACATCATTATAGGAGACTTATTGTTTCGAAGATCTGTTGATCGTGTGTTTCTTCGTTGTGTAAACAACGAGGATGCACAAAAACTGTTCTAAGAAGCTCATGGTTCTTCAATTTCTTTCATTCATGTAGGAGGTCATTTTTCTGCTAAAATTATTTCTTTCAAGATTATTATAAAAGGATCCTTCTATATTTCCCGACTCTTATGTTTTTTTGAGATCTTTTGACAAGTGCCAAATATTTGTTAGGAAAGAACGCCTTTCAGCCATGCCATTACAACCTATCTTCCCAGAATTTCCTTTCTCAAAGTGGGGATAGGATTTTATTGGTCCTATTAATCCTAAATCTTTAGTAGGACAAGTTTTTATTTTGATAGCCATAGACTATTTTGAAAAATGGGTTGAATTTTTCCCACTTATGCATTCAACAGACAATTAGGTAATTTCCTTCCTTGAAAATAACATCTTCTCCAGATTTGGTCTTCCATTGGAAATTATTACAGAAAATGGCCCCGCTTTCATTTTCGCAAAGATGACCCATTGTTTAGCTAAGTTGGGGGTTAAACATTTCACCTCATCATCTTATTATCCCCAAGGGAATGGGTAGGTTGAGTCTACCAACAAAAATATGGTGAGGATCATCAAAATGTTCATCGAAGATAAGCCTCATCAATGTCACACTCTCCTCACTTACGCCCTTTGGGAATATCAAACTACTGCCAAGGTAAGCCTTGGTATCACTCCTTTCCAGCTTGTTTATGTTCAATAAGCCCTTCTTCCTACTGAGATAGAACTTTCTTCCTTAAGGTTGATGCTACAAATCGAAGAATTAAATTCTTCTGATGTTTCACAACGGATAAATGAAATGCTAGCTTTAAATGAGAAAAGGATGTTTGCCTTGGATAAAATAAAAAGGAGACAAAAAATTGTTAAGAAGTATTTCAACAAGAGTGCCAAGACCGTCAAATTTAAAGTCAATGAAAAAGTACTGCTGTGGTATTCAACTCACGTTGATAGGGGAAGACATTCAAAATTCCAAAAATTATGGTTGGGTCCTTTCAAGATCACTTTTGTCCTGGGTACTAACTCTTACATTATAAAACATTTACAAGAGCGATTGTTCTCCTACAACACTAACGGTTTCACTTGAAACATTATGTGCAACCATCTTGAAAATTTCTAATGTTGTTTGGAGTTTTTGTACTTTAGTAGTTTAGCTCTGCTTTCATTTTCCCACTGTTTTTTATTTTTTCTTTACAGTAGTTTGATTTTTGCTTTCTATTTTTAACAATTTCCTGTTTCTTTTAAAATTCTGTCATTTTATTTCCTGGTAATTTAAATTTTGTAATCTTGATTATGTTATGATTTTTATTGCTTTTTCATCTTTTAATTGATTTTGGTCAAAGATAAGATGTTGGATCAGTTCTGCCACAGTGATACTCCTTCAAGATAATGTTAGGCAATAACAATCAAGCTTACACAACTATTACGATGTGCCCCATAAAAGCACACTTGAATTTTCTATCTTCTTTCACTTCTTTCTTTAAATAAATTGGTTATCTCCCACTTCCTCTTTCCATTTCTTCATCCATTTGAGAATTTAAAAGAACAATTCCATAATTTATCCTTAAAATAAAGAGCAGATTATGGTTGAATGATTATGTATACAAGATTAAATCCCCTTATACTTAACATTTTTCATGAGCTATTCCTAAATTCCTGATCATTTTTCCATTAAATCCACTCACTTCCCCCTGTTGCATAATCATCCTGGTTATACCCACTTGATATTTTTTTCTTGGTCTTCGAAACCATGAGTTATGAGTTCTAATCTGTTAGAAACAAATTTCCCTGTGGAGTCGGTAGTTTGTTGATGATTAAAATCTCAATGATGATTTCGCCTGCAAAGTATTGCTAAGCCTATTATTTATAAGCTAATGATACATAATACTAGTAGGTGGGACCCCCTTGTAGATTGGAGGATCAAGTTCTTATTTTATATTTATGTTGCTTCTCGATGGTACTTAAATTGTTTGGGTATGATTGATGATCAAATGTTGGTTCTATTCACGACAAATGGATGATGGAGAATGCAAGTTATGTGTTGGTTATGTTTCTCTAAGCTCCACTTTCATGTTATGATGGCTTATGTTATCTATTGTTACCTTTGCTATTTTATCCTTGATTCATTACTATGACTCCTGCACAAGATACATGTTAGTAACAAAAAATAAGAGAAATTGAAAAGAGATGAAATCAATATGAACAAAATCCCAAAGGAAGAAACTAACTATGATAAGATGCTACACTATATGCATTGGAATTAAAAGGATTGTTGTTAGTCCTATCTAAAAAATTTAGCGGCTATTCGATTTATTGAGTTATAAGGAAGCACATTTGATATGTGTTATGCTATGGTTGGAAATGGTTAAATGTGATATGGGGTGGCACATTTGGAAAGTAACGGATGTTACTATGCATTGAATGGATTAATGGAGGGTTGACTAGCATGTACTAAGTGATTGAATGAGTAAAGGATGGAAGGAATGTGCATTTACTGCATGTCACTCCATACCTCTCCCACTAGTCATCACCCTAACTTGGATATTGTTCAATTGTTGTTCGTTGTGGTTAAGCTCTGATTTTCAGGCGAGGAAATAACTACTCGACCAAGCTCGCATTTTTAAGGCTTTTTGGTTATTGGTATGTCTTTTTCACCATCCATGAACTCGCTTTGGTTATGAAATAGATATTGACTCGGTGATGTATTGGTTTGTGATTTTCTTGAGACTGGAAACTATGTAAACTTGTGATATTTGTTTGGAATGGTTGGTTGTGTGTATTCATTGTAAATGAAAAATATGGGTATTGAAGTCACGAATTCATTTATTATTCTGTATGATGGAAGCCATGAAGGCCCTCTGTTGTTTTATGGGTTTTTGTTGGAGGTTTCATTCGGTCCAGACTTGCTAGTTGTCTCCACATAGTTCTTATCACCTTGTGTCATTGCATATCCTTTCACCTGGGTATGGCCTCGTTTATACTATCGGTGTCTGCATAGTTGGTTATGATGGTTATCAGGCCAAGGGATTGCTGGGTTATGCCCTGCGTATTCTCGGTGTTATTTATTGCCCATGAGGAACCTCTACTCCTATGTTTGTAATCTCTCCTTCCTGGTGCGAACTTTCACCTGTCTTGCAAACAAGCGGTTATATGGCTTGTGCGTCCACCATGTTGTCTCAAAGGGTTCTCCACTACAGATGGTATGGTCAAATCCATTCCTCCTGTGTTGGTTCCACCAAGTGAGCCCTTGATTACTTAGAGCCCACCCTTAATTATTTTAAGCCCCATTTTGATAAACAAACCAATTATTTTTGGTTGAGTACATTGTTGACTATTATGATTTGGTGGAGAATCATTGATAGTGATTGATTATTGGTTGTCTATGTTAATAATGTTGGCAGTGGTTTTTATGATTGGTGTATAATCGTTGTATTCTATATTGTGGAAATTGATTCAATAGTTCAGCATGGTTTTAATTGGTTGACTTGAGAAATTGAATTGGCATACAATTGTTGTCTCCTTGTGTTGGATTGATAGCTCAACATCATTTGATGTTTTTATTCATTAGACATGTACTCACTCCATATACTCAGAAATAAGTAATGCCATGCATTTGGAATCAAACATTTTATACTTGTTTTCATTCAACAAAGTATGTAAATGGATTCATACAGTTCTCTGCCACTCTCTATAATAACTAGTAGCAACAAATAAGCTACAACATCCTTCTTACATTTACATTCAACAACCTCATTTGGGCATACCTTACATATATTTATACACAAGGAGCTTCCTGAGACTTCCCTCCAGACTACCTTAGTGCTATCCTATCACAATTAAAACATTCATCTACTAAGGCCCATTAGAATGAATGAGCATTTACAACTATATAAGAGATAAGATTGAAATTTGTACAATCCTACAAACAATTAAGGAAATTACGATCTCTAGAAATCTTATACAATGGCTCAAGCTATAATGGCTCAAGCCTAAAAAACATTTAAAATATCTTTAATTACAATATTTAAAAAATTTAATATGATGCGCCCTCCTTGGGATCAAAACCAATTTTAAATGTGCGCGTTGGCGCTGAGATTTCCTCCACTCAGCCTCCTTTGGTGTTGATGGTGATGCTCTTGCATCAATGTTTCATCATACTATAAACTTGAGTATATCTATAAATGCAATTCAAATTTGAAATGTATTCTAGAATATTATGTTGTTCTCACATGCACATCATTCATATGGATGTGAAACATTGAAAACACATGATGCCTTTAATACCTACTTGGAATTTGAAGGAAAATTGTGGTTACTTAATGTTGGTGCGTAGTGGGAAGACCCTAGGTTCAACATTATATCACCAAAAAAACCCTAATATACCGTCCCTTTCGACATCACCCACAAGCACGTGAAGTCTCACCTGAGGTATCTATGAGGACTGTAGGAACTAGGTTTCTGAATTCATGAAGGGACGGGAGGAATTTATCATAACCATTATACTTAGAATTAGTTTATTATACCATGTATCGTGTGTGGAGAACCATCATAACATATAAAAAATTCATATCAACCATATATTATATCTGTGCAATGAATAAAGTAAACACATCATAACATAGAAACACCATGATTTCAAGTGGTTCACCCAAGATGGGCTACGTCCACAACGGTCGGCTTCTTATATTATTCACAATCATCTCTTACAAAATATGTGCACTGTGCTTATACATTATTCCCTCGTTGTTCTCCCATCCTTTTATATGTCGCTCTTCACTCTTACATTCACACATATAGTGTGTACTTAGCTCTTCTTACTTGTGCACATGCTATTCTCATTCTAAGTTCTCTTCTCACTCGACTTCTCTACCAAGTTACTACTCTATCCCAAAATCCTTAAATATTTATACAATTAAATTAGGTCTTATCCCTTTTCGATGGAACAAAATGCCTAATAAATTACAACTCTTTTCCTTCCTTTGTGCACGTTGGTACCAATGATGTGCCAACTGCTTTTCCTTCTTATGCACGTGGTGCACAATTCCCAAAATGGATCCCAAAAATTCCAGTCCTAACAGGACCCTAACACTCACCTGTGGTTCATACCGAGCAACTCATGCCTTTTTTTGCACTCCCTTCAATGTCACAGCAAGCTTCTCAAAATTTTATTTTGTAGTTGTGATATTCTCCTTTTCTTGTACCTCTTGTGCCAAAATATTGTCTTATGTCTTTGCAGTAATAGGGGTCTTCAATTATTCTGCACTATCTTGTGCTTGTTGTTTTACCATGCCTTGCGATACTGCAAGTTCTTTTGTCACCCTAAATGCTTCCTCCTACAATGGCTTGAGATTTTGTGAAAGAGTATGTTGTTCCGCTATGATTTGGTTTATCTCTTGGTTAAATTTCCTATTCTCAATGATTATAGTCATCCCCATTGTTTGTGGAATATTTTTCATTGTATCTTTAATCTTTTATTCCTTCTACTACGTAGTTTGTAACCTTTGTTCCAAAGCTTGTCATTTTTTATTCTCCAACAACTCAATCCATACTTGTGTGCTTTCTTCTGGTGATAAATCTGAAATTCCTCTATCAAGTAAGAAATCATTATATTCAAGAAATGAGTCCCCTAATCACTCATAAGTATTCTTGGACATCCAATCCTTGTAACAACATTCACAGAGAGAAATCGTGTATGAGTCTTTTTGTTGCAATCTCTGGTAGGTTCTTCTTCCACTCATCAGGTCAAATAGTCTGTCACAGTGATTATATATCTTTCTCTCGACCTTTTTGTTGGTGGGTTGATCGATCCAACAAAATCAACTTCCCATTTATCAAAATCCTGCAATGCATCTTGTAGTAATAAGGGCATATTTTCTCTTCTGGATGGATTTCCAATTATCTGAAAGACATCATAGGTTTGGAAAAACTCCTTAACATCCTTATGAAGGGTGGGCCACCAAATTTTTGCACGCAAAATATTATGAGTCATTATTTTCCCTTCATAGTGGCCTCTCACAGCTCCTTCATGTGTCTCTGATAATATCATTGACATTTCCTTATACAATACACATCATCAAAGAATACCATTTGTGCCTAATTTTCTTCTATGAGATGATAGTTTGTTTCCTTCAGTACTAAGTGTTTCTTCAACGCAGTTGTAAAATCAGGTGGGGCTAATCTTGTGCTCAATAATTTGACAATATTTATGAAGTAATCATTGACCATCTGTATTGCAAACAATTGCGCATATAGTAGATTGTCATCAAAATTTCTCACATATTCCCCTATTAATGTCTGCAACAAATGATCAGGTCCTGAGTTCAATTTCCCTGGTTTCACAATCACTGCAAATTCATATTCCTGAAATAATAATATCCATATGCCTATAGTCCCTGCCAAAACTAGCTTATTTACTAACTATCTCAGTGCATAATGCCTTGTATACATCTTAAAATGTTATCCTAGTAGATAATTCCTAAACTTATTTAGTGCATACACCATTTCTAGTTCTTCCCAATCTATAGTAGTGTAATTATGTTAAGTAGTTGACAAATTTCTATTGGAAAATGAAATGAGACTATACAAACCTCCTTCCCTTGGATGAGTTAGACCTGTGTTTATATCTATATATGATGCATATACATGGACATAGAACTCCTTATTCCAATCTAGAAATACTAAATCAGTGCAGTAACCAGTTTCTACTTCAAGATATCCAAACTTTGTTGACATTCCTCATTCCATTGAAACTTAACCTCCATATTCAACAATTTATCTAATGGGGTTGTGATCTACATGTATGCCCTAATAAAAAAATTGTAGTACCTCCTATGACCCAATGTTTCTCGTAGTTTTCACATTAAAGTAGGTTGTGGAAAATACACAATAACAAAAATCTTCACAGGATCAACCAAAAGTCGTTGTTTACATACTACATGACCCAACAAGATACCAAATGGTCCAGAGAAAAAACACTTCTTCAAGTTCAAAAAAATAAGAAACTGTTTACATCTGTCCAACATCGATCCAAGATTTTCAACATGGTCTTTCAACAAACAGAATATCGTTCAATCATCCAAATATACTTCCAAGAACTTATGAATAAATTATTTAAAATTTGTGACAACAAATCGGGAAAATACGACTGGCGCATTTTTCAATACAAATGACATGATTGTATACTAATAGCATCCGCATTCTGTCACAAAGGTTTTATTATGCCTATCCTTGTATGTAATCTCAATCTAGTGATACCCGAAGAGTCCATTAGTAAATGAGTAAGCTTCCTATCCTCCTACATTTTCCAAAACTTCATATGTAAACATAGTAGGAAATGAGTCATGTAAACAAGAATCATTCAATTTTCGTAGATCCATGCAGATTTTGATTCCACATGTTTTCTTATATTGAATTACCATCATACTGATCCATTCTGACTCTGCGACAGGTTTAATAATCCCAGCTTCCATCGTCCTATCTATTTATGCTTTCACTTTCTGCTTATATATTGGGTTCAATTGATATGGTCTCTGCTTCATTGATTTGGCATCTGACTTCATAGGAATATCCATCTCCCCTATCTCTCTAGCAATCCCTTTCATCTATAAGAACATATTCATAGAAAGTTCTTGGTATTCGCATAGTAAATCCACATTCATCTCGATAGTTTTTTCATTCCAGTAATATCTAATGTTTTCAAACTTGGGATTATCCTTTGTACCAATATTCACTTTTCATTTTCTCAATGGATTTTCATACTCGTTAGAATCAAGCTCAGGACCCTCTACTATGCAATGTCCTTCAGTTTTTGGTATTTCAAATTTTTTCAGATATTCATCTTCTTGGTCTTCTCCAATAACATTATA
>SNQJ01S0157428.1:0-21481 GCA_010110895.2 Picea sitchensis
TTTATGTCCAAAATTATTACATGCATAACATAAACCAAAAAAGATAGTTTGATACCTGGGAGTTGAATATCTTATGAAATGAGGTACTCTAATGAATTCTTCTTCTTCCTGAGGCCTATCTGTCAGTTGTTGATTCTGAAATCTGAATCTTCTTGGTGGAGGAGTGTCCTTGTAATCTTCCTTGTAGATATTTCTATCCCCTTTGATTGTTTCTGCATAGATTTTTGGATATGTTTCTTGCTCTGTTGTTTTGGAGCTTGATCCTTTTTCTTTTTGATAGTATCCAAGTTCAGACTTGTCATGATGAGGTTTTTTAATGCTGATAATGTCACCCAAAACTTTTGAGTTGTTCTGCATATTTTTCTTTTGAATATCCTTTCTTAATATGACAATCTTTGCTTCCAAATTTCCAATGATCCTGTCTTTTTCTTCTAGTTGTTCTTTGAGTGCTTCTTCAATTCTTTTATCTTCTTCTATTTGAACCTTTAAATTTGTGATCATTTGTTCTAGTTCTTGAGTGTCTTCTTTCTTGTCTAGTTCCACTTGTAGTTTCTTGTTTTTCTTGTTTTCTCTTCTGATAACTTCTATGACACACATTAATTCTTCTCGGTAGTCAACTTTTGTCTCTTCATATTCTTCTTTGGCCTCTTCATATTCTTCTTCGGAGTCTTCTTTATTGTAGTCTTATGCTGCCATGAATATAACTCTTTATGTCTCACTGTTACTGGCTTCATCTTCATCTGATGATGAGATGTCTTGTTTGGCGCATAAGCTTTTCTTGAAATCTTTCTTTGTGGTTCTTTTACCTTTATATGTTTGTTTGATATTTGAGTAACCTTCATCATTTCTCTTTTTCTTATGAGGACATTTGTTAGGAAAATGACCAATACCATCACAATTAAAACAAATCAAAGGAATCTTACCTCTATACCTGACGTTGGTTCCCTTGTTCAATCTTTTGAAAAAGTTAACCACTTCTTCATCATCTTCCGAGACATCATTGTTGTTGCTATGTTCTTTTTCTTTTTCTTTCCATTTTGCTTTGATTTTTTGGATGCTTTGAAGGTTGTTTCTTTATATCTGGATTTTCATGTTCAGTTCTCATTTCATATGTTGTGAAGATTCCATGTAATTCGTCCATGATTATTGAGTTCAAATCTGCTCTTTATTCTAGTGTTGATAACTTAGGGTCAAATCTCATAGGAATAGATCTTAGTACCTTTTAAACAATTACATATTCTTTGATTTATTCTCCCAATCCCATGATTGCATTTACTATTTCATCGACTAATAAAAAGTAAGTTGCAATATTCTCATCTTCCTTCATCTTTAACTGTTCGAACTGACCTTTGTAAGTTTGAAGCTTTACTGCTTTGAGTTTTGAATCTCCTTCATAAATATTTTGAAGTTTGTCCCAAATCTCTTTAGCTTATTTACAATGTGTAAATTTGGTGAATACCTATTCTCCAATACCATTCAAAAGTTCATTAGTGGCTTTGGAGTTATTCTGACCAAGTTTTATTGATTTGTAATTTGTTGACGGAACTGTTGGTCCTATGTATCCATCTACAATTGTTTGCCAAATTTCAAATCCTTGTGCCTGTATATATGTTTTCATCCTTATGCTCCAAAATGCATACTTGTGTCCATCAAATTGTGGTATTCCATTTTTATACATGTTGCTCTCCATGATCTACCTTTCAGTGGTTAAACTGATTTCTGAAGGGACCTGCTCTGATACCAATTGTTGCATTACTGAGAGGGGGTGTGAATCAGTAATAGAGAAATTTAATCATTTTTCACAAAAAATGCAAGTGTTATATCAATGTAGCATTATCATCCAATAGTTACAGAGTAAATAAACAATGAACAAATGAGAAATCACACACATACACAATACACCAATGTTTTTACGCGGAAACCCAAAGTGGGAGAAAACTACAGAATTTTTTTTCTTATATGTCTTGAAGAATTACATTCATTGGAAGAACCAACTTCCTTTGTTTTCCAGCTGCAACTGGAAGGAGGCCCCAACCCCCTAGTTTTTCAGGCTACTACCTGAGGGAAGATCCAATTCCCCAATTCTATGGCTACAACTAGAAGGAGGCTACAACCCCCTATGTTCTCTGGCTACAACCATTTGTCCTTGCCCCATCCAACCGCCCTGAAATATAAATTCCAAATGTAGAAAACCTATCACAAACACTGAATCAACCACTACCACTGTCAACCTGTCACTGTCAACCTGTACCAATAACCTGTAACAACATGTATCAATTAACCTGCACCAAACAACTTGTAGCAATAACCTGAACCAACATGCACCATGCATCAACCATGCATCAATTTCACATCAACTATGACTCATCAATATGTACCAACATCATCAACTATACACCTCATGTATGTGTCAACTCATCAACTACTTGTCTCAACCATGTACCCAACATGTACCTCAACCATATAGCAAAGACATACACTAATATAACCATAAAAAATTCATCACTCTATCCATAAACCAAATACCATAAACCCTTACATCAAACCATGTGCCACAACCTCACTGTTATGCAGCCTCAATCTAAACCAACAACTTCAGCAACACATCACAACCGAAAGACCAATACCCATATGCCAAATACCAACAACAAAATACCAACTGTATCCCTCAACAAATCTAATTTATGCAGCAATATTGAACATCCAATACCATCTCAAGAGATAAACCCTAGCTCTCAAAACATACCTCAAACAAGATGTTCCATATCTCTCATAAATAGACCACAACCATGTTGTTGCAACGATTTTTCTGTTGCACTTTTTCTACCGCGATTTTTCTGCCTCACTTTTTCTGCCACGATTTTGCTACCGCAATTTTTCTACCGCACTTTTTCTGCCACGATTTTTCTACCACATTTTTCCTGCTGCACTTTTTTTGCTACAATATTTCTCTATCAATAATACCTTCCCAAATAACCTTTCACAAAAATAGATATTCAATGATATTCAAGTGCGATTAAAATGAGAGAGCCTGGCCTCTTATTTATACTTTCATGTAGCATCCCACTTTCCTTATTTTAGGGAGTTCTCCATTAACTTTATTATTTAAACAATTTCTTTTGCAAACACTTTGAATTTTTTGGGCTTCTAGATGACTCATGAGGGTCCTCCAACTTCACATGGCCACAACTCTCTAACCGTGAGGAGTTATGTGACATTCCACATACCATCGGAAATGGCATGACAAGCACTATCCATCTAGAATAGTTTCACTGACAAATTCACTGACCTTCATATCATTATTCCATAATTAATCATGAGTTCTCTAATGATACTTCTAGGATAAATCAATCTGCAAAGCATCTTCCCATGAGGGCTTTCACCATAAGGGGACCACTTTGGAGTTCATCCATTTGTACTTCTTATCAACCATGACAAGACAATAATGAGTCATCTTTACATCAAACAAACTTGGGTCCGTTACCCAAACCTTTGTGCTACCATAATTTTCTATCAAACTTTCTTCAAGGGTTGACATCAATGACAACCAACCTTAATCAACATGTAGTCATGGCACTTAGATGACATCGTGTTAGGGAAAACTATGCTAGAGAGGGTTTCCCGGAATATTAAAATTGTCAGTAGGCAAATCGTCAATGGGTGGTAGGTTGAATAGGTACAATGTATGGAATGACTGAGTAATGGTGTTTTCATCTCCATGGCGATCTCCTTCAGTGGATTATTAGTGTTGAATATCCTTCACCAACTCCTTGGTAATATGGAAATTGAAATTGAGCATTGGTGTAATAACCGAAGAAGTGTGTGGTTTCTCTTTTTGTATCCAATGATTTTCATTTTAGATTTTCTCATCTCTGTAAAGTTGACAATGAAGTCCTATTAGTCAAAGATATAGGAACAAGAAATTATATCATGGATGATGTGAAGCATTGGCACTGCAGCCAAGGCTATTATGAAGAAGAGCATGTAGACCATGAACCTATTGACTATGAAACAATAGATGGGCTCCAACTTCATCAATTTCATAGCTATGGGTCTTTTGAGCGAACACAAATGTGTAGTTAACAACAAAGAAAAATCCATAATACTCACAGAAGAAATATTATGGATCGAAATTAGGAAACTCTAAGCTAATGTTGGCATTAGAACTTCGATCACCACTTATACCCCTTAAACTTATAGAAGGTATAGACTTTTGGAGACGAAGAAATTAATAAAATATTTTGATATATTTTCGATTAGACAAAAGTTTCAGGCATTTTCCATATACTAAGATTGAGAAAAGGAAAGAAAATGAGGAGATTTACCAATGAGGGGAGTGGAACAATGATTTATAGGGTGCAAAATCTTGTAGCGACATTCCTTTCATGCTCTTCATTAATATGATTTAAACTATGATTTACAAGGGAACAAGATAAAACACAGACATATGACAGAAATGCAGAGATACATTAATACTCGATTTCTATTAATGAACTAAATATGCAGGAACTGTAAAAATGCAGAATGAAATCAACTCGCTAGAATGGTGGTAGTTTATCTCTGAGAAGAGATGTGACGGCTAAGTGCATTCTTAAGAATATGATTACAATGAGGTAAAAAAGGCCTTTTAACATAAATCATCAATGAGAGAACCCTAAACATCCAAAACCCTAAGCCSAAAAGATAAAAHACCAAMAAATTTGYGGGCYCYRTTGTGGTTACTTGATATGTCAACTTCCTAGGGAYGTTACTTTTGCATACAATCTATRTTTGGGCCACTCRGTATCCCATCGRAAAAKTCTAACCGAGGAGTACACACTTTGAATGGCCYATCAGATGCCTTTSACTCTATACTRGGTGCTTTTGGGCCAAAAAAATGTAATTTAGGGCCTMAAAAAGGCCCCGAAAGTTCAGGAACCAAAAAAAMCRTMGAAAAATTGCCATGATGGAAACTATRTTTTGAGCCAAYGGAATAGGTGGGTGGCCACCAATGTACACTTGGATCGTTCCTCCCCCCCTTAGGAAGCAATGGTCTCCATTTTTTTGAGTGCCCCGATCAAATGGGGAAACTTCTGTTGAATTTGACACTTGGTAAGCCACTTGCCTTGGTGCAATAGTTGCCTTGCTTTCAAAAACCGATAGAGTTGGATATTCTATTGGAAATTTCCCTTAACCTGTGTGTCCATGATCTAATAAATGGTTGCATCTTCCATGCAATCAAGGTTGAGCTATGTAGGTGTCATTTTCTCTACCACTTCTGATGCGTCCAATAGTGGTGGAAAATATGTTCGAAGGAGGTCCACATTGAATATTGTGTGCAAGCCAAGGAAGGGGAGAATACTTAACTCAAAAACATTGTCACCCACAACCTTGGTGATTGTGTAAGGGCCATAGTGAGTGATCCGTTGGATCTCAACTTATGTGCATTAAAAAGTTTAGAGAATGTGTTCATTAGTTTTCTTAATTCATAAAATAACATTAACAATATCAATTGAATGCTTATAAACTAAAATGACAGCAAACTAAAATAGAAAGAGAAACATAAAATGAGATTCACAAACAGAAGGTGATAAAGGAGTTCACCCCCTTCATTGGGCTACGTCTCCGGGTTCCTCTCCAATGGGTACCGATCCAATTAATAGCTTCAAAATGGTACATATGGTTCTGGAATCTCTACAAATCAATTTCAGCAGATGTAGAACATAATGCTGGTAAAAATCCCTCAAGACCTCCTCTCTTGAAAATTACAAATTGGCCTTCAAAAAGGCAAAGAAAACCAAATAATTACAGAGAAACAGTCGACTTTAACATAAACAACATCTGAACATTCTACAACAAAACGCTCTCTTGCGCACTGGCTAAAACCTCTGGTTATAAAGTTGCAGGTCAAGAGTTCAATCCCAACTATGGCGCATTTGATTTCATCTCTGCGAGATTTTGATAACAAAAGGATAAAGGGTTGAGCTCTAAACATGGATGAACCTCCGGATTTATTGGCTAGTATCATGAGGATAAGACATAGTGGGAGGATAGATCACGGTTCGACTCGCCCGCTTTACTCATTTTGTCATACAAATGTTATTTTTATATCATAGTTATAACCATATGCTAAAAACTGAACCATATGTTATATCCATCCACATAACTTTGCAACTAGGTTGTACCATATATGGTATTCCATATCCCGCCAAATGTTACAACAATTTGTACGTCTCATCTGTTAAACCCCGCTAGATGTTACAACGAGGCTATATGTTATAACCGCCAAATGGAAACTCCGCCAAAACATTGCAATAGGGTTGTACCATATCACATATGCTATCCCGCCAGATCTGAACCATATTATAAATAGAACATGTGTTATATCCATCCAACCGTTACAACAACTGTATGTTATACCTACCAACTGTATAGAACTCCCCAAGTGGATAATCATTAGCCATGCCGCTAACCATATAAACTATGCCACATACACCAAATGTTTCAACGGATATGTCATAACCACCAAATGTTACAACAAACCGTGCACCCATCTTACAAATGTTAAGAAATGTCACTGTGCCTTGCAACATTGGTTGGTGGTTAAGTTTAGTTGTTCGCACCATGTGACATAGCATAGTGTATGGTTAAGTTTGAAGTTATTTCATATCTATTTTTTTAACCATATATCAAGACCATTGTAAATGTGGTAAAATCTTGATTCTTACCAAACTTGGGCATTGCACCTTCCTTTTTACTGTCGTTTTGACTTTCCCGAACTGTCGCACTTGAACTTCATTCAGCCACAACTTCTTCATACGAAGTCCAATCGAAGCGATTTCAGTGTCACTAGAAACGTCTTGACGAACTCTTTACCATTGTACCATGTTCACTTGATTTTTGGATCAGTATAACTTTAAAGACGAATGACCCCCTGGATCATTCCTCCCCATTGGAGATCTTTTGGACCTCCAAAAGCCTAGATCACCCTGTAGGTAAGTGAGGGTACAGTTCCCTCATATTTCCAATCTCCATACATCCTACCTTGCTTAGAATCTGCATATTAGTCTCCTTGTCCATGACCAAAGGAGGTTCATACGATTTAAATTTCTTTGCATATACCACTGTATTCATTGGAAATAAGCTCAAGCAGAAAGAATTTTTACACTTCTTTTCAAAGATCTCAAAATGATCATAAACAAAATTGAGTTTTTTACCTTTCAATCTTCCCTTGGTGATCTGCAACCAAACTTGTTTTTCAACCTCAAATGGATGATGATTTTCATGCCTGACTTTGCAAATTGCCTGGCTCTTCTCCTATTGTTCTTGCACTATCTACTGCATTGTTTTCTTTGCATCATGATGTTCACCTCTCACATCTTTTGTGCTGAAAGAAAAGTCCACATGTGACTTCAAAAGATAACAAAAACAAGTCTCAAAAGGAGTTTTAATGCACTATATGTGCTGCAACTGTTCACCCCAAACCTTAGGATGTTCATCACAATAATTTTGGAGAAATTGGATGACTGTTATACTTACTATCCATGTTGGCCTAACATGTGGATAATACATTGTGCTCCTTTCAAGATTAGTGTCCCTAAGACTCCATAAAACTGACCAAAATTGCCCCAATATTCAGAAGTGTCGAACATGTACAATAGTCATAGGAAGCCCAACATGAACCCCAATATATTGAAAGCATAACCTAATTGGTAGTCTCCCATCAAAGTCCCTTACAACATCTTTACAAGGACGATATGAAGCATGAATAGGTGTGTACAATCCCAACCCTTTATCAATAGTATTGCACATCACACAATTCCTTACATAATCATGAACAGTCTTTTGAATAACCATCCGATTCATGCCAAGATTTGGAAGAGGCATGCTTTGTTGTAACTGCACTTCAGGTTGTACATCTCTAGTAAGTGATAGTCTTTCAGGTCCCTGTAACAAAGCACCATACTCGGGAACACTTTTAATTAATTCAATTCCATGTTCCAGATTACCACTTTCCAGTGATTTACATTTAACTGCCATTATAGCAAACTTCCTACTAGCATTCACTATCATTTTCATTTGACTTGTAGTGACTAATGCTAGATTTGTTTTCATATGATGTGCACGAACAATGTTTTCTGTACCATCTTTAAAAAGATGATATTTGTTCTACTCTCTATAAAAGACTTATTTCTGGTCATACAAATATGGACTCCCAAGTACAATTCCACAAATATCTAGTGGCACTACATCCAGTTCTACCTCATCCATAAAATTTTCAATGATTGCAAATTTTAAAACACATTTCTTTGTAACTTGCAATTGTGTATCATTAGTAACCCAACCAAGAGGATAGGGTTTTTCATGAGGATTAGTAACTAGATTAAGTTTCTTAACCACTTCTTCTGATATCAAACTGACTTGAGAACCACTATCAAACAATGTGTCAACTTTTGTATGATTTGTAATGACACGAACATGAAACAGTTCACTTCTTCTTTTATCACTTTGCATAGAAGTAGATAGCAGATTTGTACTTGTACTTGCACATGAATTAAAACTTGAACTTGCATCAATGGAAAGAGATATACCTTTATCTTTACCTCGGATCCCTATTGCTGTGATCTTAGTCTCATCACCTGAACCAGATCCCAAGTCCTGAATCACTGCTGTAGTAGTTGCTTGATTATATTTGTCTTCGTTTTTATTTCTTCCCATCCACTTTGGCTTTAATTTTGGATGGAGTTTCCAACACTTAGAAACATCATGCCCTTTCTGACAATGTGAGCATGTGGGGTTTTCACCCTCTTTCTTGATGGTAGCTGTTTTCTTTCCCTTTTCTTTTCTTTTATCTTTGTTTTCAAATTTAGATGACTTCTTCATAAAAGAATCATTATCATGCTTACCCCTAGCTTCTAAATGTGTGGCTTGAACACATACATCATCCAAATTACTGGGATTAAACATTAACAGAGTATGTCACAAATAGGAATGCATGCCACCAATATATTTAAGAAGAGTTTCTTGCGTATCCAATGCAACATTCAATGCAATAGCCCTCTTTCTAAATTCATGAGTATATTCTTGAATGCTTTGTCCTTTAGCTTGTCTAAAATTTTTCCATCTCATTATTAATTGTTGCATGTGACCTAAAGGATAAAATTGCTTTCTTAATACTTCAATGAATTCATTCCAAAGTGAAATTATTTTACCATGCTTTCGAAGATCTTGCTGAATTTTGCTCTCCCACCAAGTAAGAGCCATCCCACTCATTCTCAAAGTGGCCAATTGAATCTTGGAAGGGTCATCATTAATGCCCCGCACCCTGCAATATACTTCAAGTTGCTTGATCCAATTGTCTAACTTTTCAACATCTAAATCTCCATTGTAAATTGGTAATTCAAATTTTACATCCAATTTGAAATAAGGCATATTAGAATTTGCATTATGTGAATGAGAAGTATGAGAAGAAGAGAAAGTTTGATTAGTTTCAGGAGGATCACCATCACCTCCTACTCCTTTGCCCTTTTCTTCCTTCTTCACTTCTGCATCTTTGGATGAAGCTCCTTCTTCATTCTTCTTCCTTTCTGCTCGTTCATTGAGAAGAACTTCCATCATGGATTTCATGCTGATAAAAGCCTCCAAAAACTCAGTTTCGGAAACAACAGGATTTTCCCGTTCTGTATGTCCTTCTTCTTCCCCTCGTGGAGAAGACATGGTTGTTCTAGAAAATATCCTCCTCGGGCCAATCTCAGGTTCACCTTCTACCGGTTCTCCTTCACCAAGTTTCAACTTGGACCTGGTAAGCATTTACAAACTTTGCACAAGCAGTTAACCTACTCTGATACCATAACATGATCCGTCGGATCTCAACTTATGTGCATTAAAAATTTTAGAGAATGCGTTCATTAGTTTGCTTAATTCATAAAATAGCATTAACAATATCAATTGAATGCTTATAAACTGAAATGACAGCAAGCTGAAATAGAAAGAGAAATAGAAAATGAGAGTCACAAACAGAAGTTGATAATAGAGTTCACCCCCTTCACTGGGCTACGTCTCCAGGTCCCTCTCCAATGGGTACCGATCCAATTAATAGCTTCAAAATGGTACATATGGTTCTAGAATCTCTGCAAATCAACTTCAGCAGATGCATAATAGAATGCTGGTCAAAATCCCTCAAGACCTCCTCTCTTGAAAATTACAAATTGGCCTTCAAAAAGGCAAAGAAAGCCAAATAATTATAGAGAAACAGTTGACTTTAACATAAACAACATCTGAACATTCTACAACAAATCTCTCTCTTGCGCACTGGCTAAAACCTCTGGTTATAAAGTTGCAGGTCGAGAGTTCAATCCTGACTTTGGCACATTTGATTTCATCTCTGTGAGATTTTGATAACAAAAGGATAAAGGGCTGAGCTCTAAACATGGTTGAACCTCTGGATTTAGTGGCTAGTATCATGAGGATAAGACGTAGTGGGAGGATAGATCACGGTTTGACTTGCCCTCTTTACTCATTTTGGCATCAAATGTTATTTTTATATCATAGTTATAACCATATGCTAAAAATTGAACCATATGTTATATCCATCCACATAACTTTGCAACTAGGTTGTACCATATATGGTATTCCATATCCCGCCAAATGTTACAATAAGTTGTACGTCTCATCTGTTAAAACCCGCTAAATGTTACAATGAGGCTGTATGTTATAACTGCCAAATGGAAACTCCACCAAAATGTTACAATAGGGCTGTACCATATCACATATGCTATCCCACCAAATCTGAACCATATTATAAATAGAACATGTGCTATATCCATCCAACTGTTACAACAACTGTATGTTATACCTGCCAACTGTATAGAACTCCCCAAGTGGATAATCATTAGCCAAGCCACTAACCATATAAACTATGACACATACACCAAATGTTTCAATGGATATGTCATAACCGCCAAATGTTACAACAAACCGTGCACCCATCTTACAAATGTTAAGAAATGTTACCGTGCCTTGCAACATTGGTTGGTGGTTAAGTTTAGTTGTTCACACCATGTGACATAGCATAGTGTATGGTTAAGTTTGAAGTTATTTCATATCTATTTTTTTAACCATATATCAAGACCATTGTAAATGTGGTAAAATCTTGATTCTTACCAAACCTGGGCATTGCACCTTCTTTTTTATTGTCGTTTTGACTTTCCCAAACTGTCGCACTTGAACTTCATTCAACCACAACTTCTTCATACAAAGTCCAATCGAAGCGATTTCAGTGTCACTGGAAACGTCTTGACGAACTCTTTACCATTGTACCATGTTCACTTGATTTTTGGATCAGTATAACTTTAAAGACGAATGACCCCCTAGATCAGTGAGGTGGACGTAGCTTCCGGTGGGGTCATGCAAGTCATTCTTTCTGGAAATGCAACCAAACCTTGTCTCCCACTTAAAACTTGTGTGGAACATGGTATTGATCATGGCGTTGCTTGTACTTAGCATTGATTTTTTTTTAAATATCATGGACTTATTAGCAGATATGATGGATCCGTTCAATGAATTTGGTGGCTTTTTCGGCCTCAGATTGAGCATAGGAATATTATGCATATGTGCACACAAGGGACAATGATACATCAATGAGGCTCAATGGTCAAAATCTTAGGTCCACCTGAAAAGGGTTGTCACCAGTCGAGCTATGAAGGTATTTGTTATAGATATGTTGAACATAAGGAAGGCTCTCATCCCATGTGTGTATATTCTTGGAGTTTTACATGCCCAATATATGCATGATCATCCTCTTGACAACCTATGTCTATCCATCAGTTTGGGGGTGGAAGGAAGTGGATTTGGTAAGCTTGGTGTCTAGCAGTGACCAGAGGCTCAACCAAAATGTACTTAAGAACATGTTGTCTTGATATAATATGATATGATGGTATGTGGTAGTCCAAAGTGTATCAACACACACTCGAAGAATATCTTGGCAGTGGCCTCGATTGTGATACTCTTCTTGCAAGTTGTCAGAATGGCCACCTTAGAGAATTGATCAACAACCATGGATACATAGTCATTTCCCTTCTTGGTTGAGGGGATGCCTAACATGTATTTCATCAATATGGATTCTCGGGTCCTGTTGAGAATAGGAAGAGAGGTGTATAGTCCTTTTTTTTAATGCATGCCTTGGTGATGAAGTAGGCAATGTAGGATATTATATACTTATTGGCATCATGTCGAAGATTCATCCAATAGAAACACTTTTATAGTGTTCCCACTATCTTCTCCATGACAAAGTGTCATGCCACCTGAATATAATGGGCTTCCCAGATCAACTTTGTACGCTCTCTTGAAGGAACATAGAGATGACCCATATGGTATAATAGTCCATCCTGAAGATGAAATTTAGAAATGGTCGTGCATGTTCCCAACATCTAGTAGGTCGTAGCAAAGTCAATATCATTGTCATAGAGTTTGGGCCATCCGAAGGTCCCATTCCCACAAGTGTCAAGCAATGTGGTTAGTGATGCAACTGGAGATCGATTGAGGCAGTCAGTGACATAATTGGTGCTCCATTTCTTATATTTAATGTTGAGGTGAAACTGTTGCAAGTACGTGGACCAATTTTGATGGAAATCATTCAATATTTTCATTGTGTATGCATGAAATACAAAGGCTTGTGATCCATATGGATGATTGTCTCCTTCTCTAGAATACAATGTTTTCATATATGAGGTACTTACAGATGACATATGAGAGTGTATCACTATGATAGGCCACTAGATGAATGTGTTGAGTGAGAATAGAACCAACAACATAGTCTGAAGCATCTGTCTCAATCTCAAAAGGTTGTTGCAGATTGGGTAAGGTGATCACTGAGGCTGAGCATAGACGATGTTTTGTATCATCAAATGATTTTTGTTGTGACATAGCCCACACAAATTGGGCTTTGCAACCACCCTTGGTCACCAAGTTGAAGGTCCATGCAATACGATGAAACCAAAACACGAATTTGCAATAGAATTTGGTAAGGCCCAAGAAGCTCTGAAGCTTAGTTAGTGTTGTCGGGGCTCACCAGTCACGAATGACTTGGATCTTGGCTAGATCTACATGAACACCATGCTCATATACAATGTATCTGATACCGTATTGGTCCTTGTTCATGCCAAAGGAGCATTTCTCCAAGTTATCATATAGCTTGTGTTGTCGCAAGGTGTGTAGGACTTGTTGAATGTGTTGCACATGTTCTACCCAACTCTTGCTAAATATTAGGATGTCATCCATATATACAACCACAGAGGAATTGGTGAAASGCTGCAAGATTTCGTTCATCAACCTCATGAAATTTGATGGGGAATTTTTCATGCCAAAGGGCATGACCAACCACTCAAAAAGACCTTCTTTAGACTTGAAAGTAATCTTCCATGCATCAGTCGATTCTATTGAGACTTGGTCGTAGTTGGACTTAAAATCAATCTTAATAAAGTACTTGACTCCCTTGAGTTGGTCCAGAAGTTCATAAATTCGTGGAATTGGGTACCAGTTTCTGATTGTGATTTTGTTCAAATCTATGTAATCAATATAGATTCACTAGGTCCCATCTTTCTTTTGCATGGGCATGATTAGGATTTCGCAGGGTGAGGAGCTTGGTTGAATGTACCCTTTTTGGAGTAGCTCTTGAATCTGATGCTTGATTTCCTTATTTTCCAAGAGAAAGTGTCGATATATCAACCCATTAGGTAAAGGTGCACCATGGGTTAGATCAATTGAATGCTTGACCCGATAATCCAAAGGTACCCCAATAGGTAAGGTGAAAATGTCTCAGTATTATTCCACAACTTTGTCCACTTGATTATGTTGCATTGAGAATCCCTACGCAAAGGCCATGGATGTGGTCGCGACCTTCCATTTACCTTGAGAGTGAATCATGAAGAGAACAAATTTCCTTGTCTGAGAGATGACCTTCCTGCATTGCTTAGCTGAGACTAAAGAAATTGCGGTAGGTGTAGCTATCTCTTGTATCATGTACAGTTGTATGCCCAAAGTAACAATGACACTATGAGGTCTAGATTCATATACAACATGATGTTTCCACATATATGATTGGCCTAAAATAACATCACAAAATTCAAGTGGGGAAACATCACACAGTACCTCATCCTTGAAGGTCTTGATGCCATAGGACATGTGACAATGTTGGCTGACGCGGAGGTCTC
Organism: Picea sitchensis; assembly: GCA_010110895.2. Lineage (NCBI taxonomy): Eukaryota > Viridiplantae > Streptophyta > Pinopsida > Pinales > Pinaceae > Picea > Picea sitchensis. The sequence goes on from SNQJ01S0157428.1 coordinate 14,190, forward strand.
ATCCTTAGCTGAGCCACCCGATGTTGTATGGTTACAAATGTGGTGTTGTTGACAAATCCAAACACTTGAAGATATCTACTGAGATTAAGTTATTTTGGATTTTTCTATCAACAATGAAATGCAACTCCCTTAACCCACATATGTGAGTGAAAAAGGTGCTCACCTTCCTTCGACTCTTCTGGTTCATTTCACTGGACCTTAGTGGTAGCGACCATGGTAAAAGTTTTTGCATCAATGATTTTCTTCCCCTTATCTATATTTGAATCAAATTCAGAGCATGTATTTGACTTTGAGGCTTTCATCTCGACCACTAATGACTGCTTCAAGCGACATTCATCAATGTTGTGCCAAGGGATTTTTTGTAACTCTCACCTCTTCCCAGTGCCTTTCTTCGTCTTCCCATTACCCTTCTTTGCTTGCGGCTTAGGTTGATTGTCCATATTTTATTTGTCTTTTGTTATATATTCTATGGATTCATTTTCCCTTCTTCTATTATTATACATTCGCAGATCCAAACTCCCTCTTATTCCTCTGCTTAATGTTTTTCACAATTTTGACAACATATCGATAAGCGACTCCTAGTGACAAGATGTCCAGAAACTCCATTTTTGTTTAGATGTACCTATGTAGACCCTCATGGTATTTTAGAACTATATGTCGCTCAGAGTCTTTGATACACAACTTGGTGCGCAAGGTATGGAAGCTATTCATGAACTCTAACATTGTTTGGTCCCTCTCTTGACGCAGTGTGGTCTATCGCGTGTACTGGTCGTCATAGTTTCCAACATGGAAATATTATTCCTTAACGACATCAATAAAAGATTCCCAAGTGGGTTTAGCCTCAAACATTCTAGAATCCTCTATGGAATTTTTCTCATTATAAGTCTCCCACCAATTTTTGACATGGGTGACAACCTTAAGGAGCACAAAGGTGATATTTTCCGTATCGAAGAAATTATGGAAAAACAAATATCCTTCTAGAATATTTAACCATTTTTCTAGAGCATCCACATCTATTTGACCTTCAAATATGGAAATATCAAAATTAACTTGTACCTTGAAAGGGGTGGCACCTCCAAAGTGGTCGCTTGACAAAGACACATCTACTGTTTTCCTAGTCATCAAAAGATTTGGGAAAAAATTTCCATCATATCGTCTCTTTGTCGTGTGAGAGATTCCTCAAGAAACAACTAAATAGGATCTCCTGCTCCCTCATGTCTCTCTTTTTCCACCATGGGAGGTTGTCAGGGTCAAAAAGGATGGTCCTTTAGAAGCTCAAGTAGTTCGAATCCCAACTCATTATACCATGACCTTGATGGGGACATGCACACAGAAACATATAAAGAGCAAACCACTTTGATACCACTGATCCATATTTACAGGGGGACAAGATAAAACACATAAATATGACATAAACATAGAGATACCGTAATACTCAATTTCTATTAATGAATGAAATATGCAAGGACTATAAAAATCTARAGTGAAATGAACTCKCTAGAATGGTGGTATCTTATCTCTGAGAAGAGATGTGACATCTACAYGCATTYAKAAGAAGAGGATTATAATGAGGTCGAAAAGGCCTTTTAACATAAAACATTAATGAGAAAACCCTAAACATCCAAAACCTTAACACCAAAAGGTTTGTGGGCTCCGATTTGGTTAGTTTATATGTCAACTTCCTGGGGGAATTACTTTTTCATATTATCTACGTTTGGGGTGCTTAATATCCCGTCAGAAAGGTCTAGTTGAGGAATGGACATTTTGAAAAACTCAGTACATGCCTTTAGCTATGTACTTGATCCAGATTATTTTCGGCACAAAATGAGAGTAGAGATATAATAAATAAATGTACAAAGATATCTCATATATCCAATAATATAATGGAAATAAATTAGATATGCAACCATAAACACAGAGATACAATAATACACAATTTCTATTAATGAGCGAAATGTACAAAACTGTAGAAATACAGAGTGAAAGACTCACTAGAATGGTGGAATCTTATCCATGAGAATAGATGTGACAAATACTCACATTCACAAGAAGATGATTACAATGAGGCTCTAAAGGCCTTTTTAACACAAAGAAAATCCAAAACCCTAACCCTGGAATATGAAAAGCCGACAGTTTTGTGGAGCTCGTCTTAGATAGTTTGGTGTATCAACTATTCAGGGGTGTAACTTTGGAATACGATCTTCGTTTGGGGCACACGATAACTTGTTGGAAAGGTATCGTCGAGGAGATTCATTTTGGAGGCTCAATTAGAGTCTTTGGCCATATGTAATGTGCTTGATCCCCCAAAAAAAATCATTTAGCTCCTCAAAATGGCCCCAAAAGTTTAGGAACTGAAAAACTGCTAAAAATAGTAAAATGCCAAAAGATTGTTTTGAGCCAGTTGGAATAGGTAGGTGGCCACCGATATCCACCTGGATCAATCCTCCCTCCTTAGGACGTAATGGTATCCATTGCATTGAGTTCTCAGGGAATATGGGAAAGCATTTGTTGAATCTGAATCTTGGTGAGTTGCTTGCTTTGCTGGAGAAGTTGTGCTTATTTGCTTGTTGAAGACTATCATGAATCTGTTGTTGGTGGGGTTGAATATGTTCAACCAACATGTTGTATCTTAGCTTGAATGGGGAGTGTGTAGGTACCATTTTAGGTGAAGAAACAATATCTTCTTTCTCAACTGCAATCTACTTCTGTTGGAAATAAAGGTCTTGGGCCAAGGCTGCAGTGGTTGCAGTGTCCTTCTGTTCACCTTTTGAGCAAATTATGAAGAGGCTGATTTTGTAGTATGAGAGATTTACTTGCAACACTATTTTGGTGGAACAATAATCAGAACTACCTCTGGTATTCTATAGAGATTACCTCTGAGAGTAACAATGACACTACGAGGTCGAGACTCATAAACATCATGACGTTTCCACATATATTTTTGGCCCAAAATAACATCACAGACATACAAAGGGGAAACATCACACAATACCTCATCCTTGAAAGGTTGGATTCCATAGGACATGAGACATTGTTGGTTGACACAGAGATCTCATCCCTAGCGAAGCCACCCGATGTTGTATATTTGTGGGTGTGGTGTTGTCGACAACCCCAACTGTTTAATGACCTATGCTAATATGTGGTTCGTCTAGCTTCAACTATAAATAATGAAATGCAACGAGGTCCCCTTCACCAACATCTATGAATGGAAGAGGTGATCCCCCTCTTCAGGATCTGTTGGTTCTTCTGGTTGAATTGTTGTGATCGTGACAATAGTAGTGGGGTCTGCGTCTATGACCTTTATTTTCCCATTATTTTCTACATCATATTCCAAATCAGGGTTTGACTCCTTGTCTTTGATCTCAGCCACCAATGATTTTTTTTAGCGACATTCACCAATATTGTGCCAATGGATTTTGTGGAAATCGCACCACTTTCAAGTGTCCTTCTTCGTCTTCCCGCTACCCTTATTTTCATGTGGCTTGGATTGGTTTTCTAAAGGTTGGTTGTTAGGGTTGTCTTGACCATTCTTTAGTTGTTTTGGATTTGATGACCCAAACTCTCACTTGTTCTGGTTCTTAAATTTCTGCTCAATTTTAACTGCATATCGATAAGCAACACCCAGTGATGAGATGTCCAAGAAATCCATTTTAGTTTGGATGTATCTATGTAGAGCCACACGATATTTTAGAACCAAATTTTTCTTAGAATCTTTGATACCCATCTTGGTGCATAAGGTATGGAAGGTATTGGTGAATTTCAGAATTGCTTGGCCCCTCTCTTGATGCAATGTGGTCCATCTCATGTACTAGTCATCATAGTTACCAACATGGTAATATTGTTCCTTGACCACATCCACGAAAAAATCCCAATTGGGCTCAACCCTATGTATTCCAGACTTCTCTAAGGAAATTTTCTTCCAGTAAGTTTCTCACCAATGTTTGACATGGGGGAGATTCTTAAGGAGTGTAAAGGTGATCTTTTCCCTGTCGGAGAAATTGTGGATAGAGAAATAACCTTCTAGCAAATTTAACCATTTTTCTAGGGCATCTGAATCTATCTGTCTTTCAAATACGGGAATATCAAAATTGACTTGTACCTTGAAAGGAGAGGTGCTTCCAAAGTGACCACTTGATGAAGACGTTTCAATTGTTATCGATAGGTGTTGAATGATGTGGAAAATATTCTCCATCATTTTGTTCCTCTGTCGTGTGAGAGCTTGCTCAAGCAACAAATTAATAGAATCATCTTCTCTATCATTTTTATTTCCTTCCACCATGGAGGGTTTATTGGGCGTGCGTGAACAATTTTCCTCAATAAATACAAGCTCGAGACCCAACTTTTTATACTCGGACCTCGTCGAGGACATGCACTAAAAAACGATCAAGAGCATCCTGCTCTGATACCACTGATCCAAATTATTTTTCAGCATGAAATGAGAGCGGAGATATAATAAATAAATGTACAAAGATATCTTAGATATCCAATAATATAACAAAAATATATCATAAATGAAACCATAAGCACAAAGATACACTAATACACAATTTCTATTAATGAGCGAAACATACAAAATTGTAGAAATACAGAGTGAAAGACTCGCTAGAATGGTGACAACTTATCTATGAGAAGAGATGTGACAGATACTCACATTCACAAGAAGATGATTACAATGGGGCTCCAGAGGCCTTTTTAACATAAAGAAAATCCAAAACCCTAACCCTGGAATATGAAAAGCCAAAATTTTTGTAGACTCGTTTTGGGTAGTTTGGTGTATCAACTTCTTGGGGGTGTAACTTTGGCATATGATCTCCATTTGGCGCACATGGTAGCTCATTGGAAAGGTATAATCGAGGAGATTAATTTTGGGGGATCAATCAGAGACTTTGGCCATCAATGAGCTGCTCGATCCTGAAAAAACTTCATTTAGGCCCTCAAAATGGCCCCAGAAGTTTAGGAACTGAAAACACTGCTAAAAATAGTAAATTGTGAGAAAACAATTTTGAGCTAGTTGGAATAGGTGGGTAGCCACCGATATCCACCTAGATCAATCATATTTCCTTAGGAATCAATGGTCTCCATTGCATTGAGTTCATAGGGGAGAGGGGAAAGTGTTTGTTGAATAAGAATCTTTGTGAGTTGCTTGGCTTGCTGGATAATGTGTGCTTCTTTGCTTGTTGAAGACTGTCACAAATATTTTGTTGGTGGGGTTGAATCTGTTCAACCAACATGTTGTATCTTGGCTTGACTGGGTAGTGTGTAGGTATCGTTGTAGGTGAAGAAACAATATCTTCTTTCTCTTCTGCAATATGATTCTGGTGGAAAGAAAGATCTTGGACCAAGGATGCAGTGGTTTCAATGTCCTTTTGTTCACCTTTTGAACAGATTATGAAGAGGTTGAATTTTTCAGTATGAGAGATTACCTTGTGACACGTTTTTGGTGGAACAATAATCGGAACTACCTCTGGTATTCTGCAGAGATGACCCCCTAGAGTAACAATGGCACTACGGGGTTGAGGCTCATAAAAAACATAACGTTTCCACATATATGGTTGGCCCAAAAGAACATCATAGACATCCAAAGGGGAAACATCACACAATACCTCATCCTTGAAGGGTTGGATGCCATAGGATAGGAGAAATAGTTGGTTGACACAAAGATATCATCCCCGACAAAGCCACTCGATGTTGTATGGATGCATGTGTGGTGTTGTCGACAATCCCAGTTGTTTAATGACCTCTGTTGACATGAATTTATTTTGTCTTATGCTATCAACAATGAAATGCAATGAGGTCCTCTTCAACCACATCTGTAAATGGAAGAGGCGCTCCCCCGCTTCAAGATATGTTGGTTCTTCTGATTGAATTATTGCGGTCATGACAGTAGCAGTGGGGTATCCATCGATGATCTGTCTTTTCCCATTATTTTTTGCATCAAATTCTGAATCATGGTTTGGATCCTTGTGTTTGATTTCGGCCACAAATTATTGTTTTGAGTGACATTCATCAGTGTTGTGCTAGGGGATTTTGTGGAAATCACACCACTTTCCAGTGTCTTTCTTCATCTTCATGTTACCCTTCTTTTCATGTGGCTTGGATTGGTTTTATGAAGGCTTGCTGTTAGAGCCATATTTATCATTCTTCGTTTGTTGCAGATTTGCAGACCCGAACTCTCTCTTGTTCTAGTGCTTAAATTTCTTCTCGATTTTAACAACATATCAATAAGAAACACCTAGTGATGAGATGTCCAGAAAATCCATTTCAGTTTGGATGTATCTATGTAGAGCCCCACGATAATTCAAAACCAACTTCCACTCATAATATTTGATACCCAGCTTGGTGTGTAATGTATGGAAGGTATTGGTGAACTCTGACACTGCTTGGCCCCTCTCTTGACGTAGCATGGTCCATCTCATATACGGGATGTCATAGTTACCAACAAGGTAATATTGTTCCTTGACTGCATCCACAAAAAATTCCCAAGCGGGCTCGGCCCCATATATTCCAGACTCCTCTGTGGAAATTTGTTGATTAAGGTTGGTTGTCATTGATGTCAACCCTTGAAGAAAGCCCCGCAGCACAAAGGTTTGGGTAATGTACCCAATATTGTTTGATGTAAACATGAATCATTATTGTCTTTTCATGGTTGATAAGAAGTATATATGGATGAACTCCAAAGTGGTCCCCTTATGGTGAAATCCCTCACGGGAAGACGCTTTGCAGAGTAAAAGAACCCATGCTTAATTGTGGAATAATGAGATGAAGGAAAATGAATTTGTTAGGTAAAATATCCGATATGGATAGTTCTTTTCATTCCATTTCCGGTGGTATGTAGAACGTCACATAACTCCTCACAGTTAGAAAGTTATAGCCATGAGAAGTTGGAGACCTCGGGTTTGGGTAATGGACCCAAGTTTGTTTGATGATTAATGGTATGAGTTATGATATATTTTCATATAATACTATTCTATATGGATAGTAAATGTCATTCCATTTCTGGTGGTATGTGGAACGTCACATAACTCCTCACGGTTTGAGAGTTATGGCCCTACGAAGTTGGAGGACCCTCATATGTCATCTAGATGCCCCAAAAGGAAAAAGTAGTCAAAGTGGTTTAAGAGATTTTAAAAGGTAAATAATAAAGTGAATTAATGAGTGTATTATAATTCAAAATGAATACAAAATAAATTATTTCAATAATAAATTTAATGGAGAAATTAGAAGTGGGTTAACCCTAAAATAAGGAAAGTGGGGCCAAGTGACCTAGAAGATGTTTTTAAGGAAGCTACTTG